>JAIPRK010000375.1:156573-214310 GCA_025469195.1 Chaitophorus viminalis | reverse complement strand
TATATATATATATATATATATATATATATATATATATATATATATGTATATGTATACCATGGCTTATACTACATTCTGCAGGTTAGGTATACGTGTTAGATTATTGTTTTTGTAATCCTTTTCAATGGACGTCCGCTGTGCCATCAGTACACATTATACTTCCGATACCCAGTAGAAGTTCAATTATAACATGTCATTATAATATATACACAGGTGTAGGTAGACGTGCGTGCACGTTTTTATTTTATTTTATTTTTTCATATAATCCGTTAGGAGATTAGATCTTTTTTTGGTTTTTTTTTTTTTTTTTTTTTTTTTATCAATGGTTGCATTATATTTTAATTGAAAAACGCTCTCCACGAATAATAACATTAAGTTTAGCTCTTATTTTAATCAATCGAAAACCTTTGTATCCATGCACTTGTGCAGTTACAATATATTCGTGATCTGCGCGCATGTATATTAATTGGGTTGACGTTGAGTCTTATCCGATGAAATAGTAATAATGTAATATAATACACTCATGATAATTTATTTGCTCGACGATTCGTCCCCTCAGGAAATTGCTCACGATCCGTGATTGTAGGTCACGGGGTGCAAAATGAGAATTCGATCTTGATCGGTTTGTTTGTTCGATTTAATTCGTTTGCTTGCAATATAATTACCTGATTATTATACGCGTTGCTGCGGTACTGCACTTTGGGCTTCTATCAAACGAATTTCTCGTATAAATACACAAGTAAAGGAAACCATGAAGTATATATAATATATATAGGTAATTATTATTATTTATACGTTTTTTATGTTTTAATTTTAAAACGATTTCGGGAAGACGACAAACCGTTCGTGACATCTGTCATCTACCATTTCTCCTGTACACAGCCAAGTGTTGGGTACAAGTGCGTGAGCGGCGGCGGCACCGCAGCAGGTAAACGAATTTTATGCGAATTCACTTGAGATACCTACTTGAAATTTTTCGAACATTTTGTCAAACGACCTGAAGTGTAGTGGGAGATTAGTTTTTCAGGTTCCAATTTACTTTTATTTAATTTTTTTTTTTTATTTCGTCTTTTGCGAATATCGAGTCGCGTGCATTACGCAAAGACTCGTCGTTGCGGCACTGCTATGTGTATATTATATATACCTATAGACCTATATACGTACAGTACTTATTCGTATATATGTATAAATACCTATATACGTATATTGGTTCGTGTTCTGCGCTTTCTCCTCATATATTATACGAGAAACTACATATAGGTGCGATATCAATTCCCTAGTCACATTAGTCCACGAGTGCGGCGGCGGCATTATTATTTATTGAACACCTCACGTAAAACACGTCGAGAATAGCATTTTTTCCGTGTTAATACTGCAACGCGAATTACAAAATCGGACGCGTAAGTAAGTTCGTGCGATGTCGTGTAACATTAACACGGTATAAACCACTCTATAACTACGGCACTAAAATTAATCCGTCGAAGAAACATGCACATAATAATATTATTATCATTTTAATATACACAATAATTCAGGCTTACCATTGTTATCGATTTTCAGTATTAGACGTGGTTAACATTTTTCTAACCATGATTCCGTGTTTTTCATTTAACCACATGATTGGTAGTCTATAAACACATTATATTACATGATATATTTATACTATATATTATATTTATACTATAAGTTATATCAAGTCCTCGGTATTATAATCATATTATTATTTCTAATCAACACAATACAATCACGCAACGGTTGCTCGTTTAATAATAAATATCGTATGTTATATTGTACAAAATAAATCGGTTTTGTATACATACGCCGCAAAATTGCAGTTTAGACAATTTCGTTTCGTTAACCGCGTATTATCATTACACATTTACACTGTACACACTCAAACTCGACGTGATAGTATATATTGTATGTTTGTGCGTCGTCTGATATCCATGTCGGCATTCAAGTACAAAAATTGCAATCCTTGACCCACAGCGAACGCGGTAGTCGAAAGGAATATCTACGAGTATACCATTACACGGTCCCTGTGCTTGGTTATCAGAACTGTAATTAAAATCAAAAATTATCGAAAATTACAAAATCAGACATAAGGCAGCGGTGTGTATACATATTATTATCGAGTCTCGTTTCCTGCACCCTATATTATTGCGGGGTATTGTTCGTGAAAACGGTTTTACTCGCAAACTGTGGGAGGAAAAGCGAAACTCCGAGTTAAGGCGCTTGATGGCGGTGTATAGGAAGTAGTGACAAAACGAGCGCGGCACTGGATCGTATTGGCGAGTCGAATCGACGTAATAATAATCGCGCACATCAAACAATAATTTGTAAAATGTATTAACACCGAGTCAGACGTGTTGATAATATTAATTCGTCGGTCTACTGTCGGCGGCACGAAACGCGAGAGTGGCTTCGCATTACAGTTTAACACAATTATGTGGTTGTAGGCCTGTATAAAGCTGCTGATGATGCGTGTTAGTCAGCCAGCGTGTATTATTGCGGTACTGTATGTATTACAATATTTATTTATAAATGTACCTGCGGGTGAGGTTTCAACCGCCGAAAAAACTTTATTGAAATTGTATTGTTCTGGTAAATTGCAACCCGTGAAAATATTTATATTTTTAATTATAATTATTATGTTATAAACCGATTAAAATGCGAACGTCAAACTTGCGGGTCATCGATTGACACGACCGCCGCTGCGATGAAATAATTTAAACTGTTATAACGCTGCACAGTAGTATAAAATAATAATAATAATAATAATAATAATAAAATACAGTCCATATTAAAAACAGATATTATATCAGCAAAAAACGTCCGCGAATGCCTAGACAGCGCATATATATATATATATATATATATGACCAGAATATTCAATGTTTCAAGCATATGAATATTTTTGTAGAAGTTAGATGGAATTCCATTTGGATTTATCGCGGTTAATCTACGTGACATCTCCACGCCGTTACGTAATAAATCGAATTGATAACTACTGCCTATAATGTACTGCTGCAAACGCTCATGTGTCGAGAGCAAAATCAATATATTATACGACGACAACGCGTATGTAGTCGAGTGGATACTTCACGTTATACGCGTTTTTAATTATATCATAACATGACGTATGGTATATTATAATACAGGTACCACCGGAAATATGCATACAATTTTGCATTTACTTTATAGAATATTTGCAAATGTAGGGAAATATTAGAAAACACCCTGCGTACAATGTAATACGTAATTACAACGGTAATATTATAAAACGTGCGTTTGCGTGATTATCGTGTTCAATATGGTTGTGCGTTAACTCATAACTGCTTTCCATCTAAATTATTCAACCGCGGAGATTTGTACAAGATAAAATATTTATGTACATTATGATTAATGACCGTTCGGACCGATAAAATAATATTATTATTTAATATGTACATTATTTTACACATATCACGCTCCCGTATTTCTCGTTATACTTTTTTTGTTATTTGAAAACAGGATGATAAAAAATTTACTAATTATAACAAAATTCTATAGTACAATGAGCGATTTATACAATAACGGCGGTGTTGATGAAAATGACGGGTTTGGTAAAACATTGCAGGGTATACTTAGTAGAATCATTTTACAGGTCAAAATAGTTTTAAGAGAACTTTGCTATAGTTCAGGCCCGTTTAAATCTTTTTTTCAACAGCTTTCAAGTAGTTTGCTAGAAGGACGAAAAAAAAGATGTATTCATATTTGTCGTCTGTGTGGAGATTAGGTATTACGATTGGAATTTGGTCATAGAACCCTCACACTTATGTATTACTGCGATAAATTACTTTAAACCGTCGTATTATTCAAAACAGGTAAAGTCTAGAATTGGTAAAATAATTTTATTTTTATTCTGAAGATGAAACGCCCACTCTAAGGGTTTCTTATACTCAGAATAGTCAGAACACTCAGATGTTTGATTTGCTTACTTAATGAAACTGAGGGAGGGACCCTGTGATAAACATCGGAAAGAACAAATATTGTCGTGGAAAATTATCAATATAGTTAATAATGTTAATATGCTGCAGATAACATGTTCTTTATGGTCTAATCTACCAAATTAAGGTAGGTACAAAAGTGTTAGCGACTTCATTAAATCGATATGTTTATTTAGTTAATATTATAGGTATTTTACAAGATATTTAAAGTATAATCTTAAGGAAAACTAAGTGAAACGAACAAAATAATTAAAAAAAATCCATGCCAAGTTTTTTTTTTCATATAAAAATATTAAGCTTTTAGAAGTTTGCCAACATCAAAAATGGTAAAAAATGTACTCATTATATATTTTTTACAGTCTTATATAAGTATCATACATTTTAAAACAAAAAAATTAACTTGAAGTATATTATATAGGTAGTATCTATAGGGTGAGACGCTTTGAATTTAGTTTCTTTTTAAGGTATTGCCACTAACAATACATAACATCGTGTCTCGCTGCGTATAATTTAATATTATATTTTAGCGCAGAGGTTACATTATATGCATGTACTTTAGATTATTCGAGCGCATGACCGCACTATAGTGGCGTTTTTGCGGTAATTATGTTTCAAGCGTTCGATAACGAACAATTTATAATTACTATTACTATTATACAGCATAATATAAAATATAACGTTGCGTACCCGCCCGTACCAGTCCAATATTATAATGATTTAGTAGCGTAATGATAATAATAATATAGTAATATACAGTTTTGTAGCTTACCTATACACTTTTGTTTCACGTATTCCGAGGACGGTCTGAACTTGCAACTGAAACTATCTGAATTACCGGATAATTAGTTTATCTAAACAAACAATCATCGCATAGCATAGTAATAATAATATATAATGTAGTCGCACTACGCACGGGGCCCGTGTTTGTATAATTTATTAATTTATTACACGTGTTTATCACGAAATTCATTTTATATTGTGTTTACAACTATGCTGCCGTATAATTGTTGTCCCTTTGCGTCTAAATAATAATACGTTGTAACAACTGAAATGCGTGTGCGTTTTCGTAAAAGAACAAAGAAGAGAACATAAAGTAGTAGGTACATCATATTATATAGAAGAAAAAAAAATCAAACATAAAACAGTAAAAATCATTAGACAACGTGGAGTGATGTATTGTATATTGGATAAGTGTAGATACTTATAGGCACAATAATAATTACGTTACGACGAGTCATCTGAAATGTAAATATTTTCAATACGCACGTTGCAATAATACTTATAGATACCCAGCTATATACACCATAATCATATTATTATAATACATGCGTTAATTTCCAATATCAAAGAGCATTATTGTGTTTCCATCGTGTTGTTTGAATTTTCGTATTGTACTGCCCAATATTTTTATTTTTGTATATTATTAATAATAATAATAATAATAATAGTAATAATAATAATATATGTTTATTATCAGAAGAAAAATGTACAATAAATGATATCGCTCTTTAGGGCGAAGAATATTATATTATTAAAATAAAAGATACAGTATCTAGAATTTGCAGACACTGAGCAACTGTAGAGTACCCATAGTTAAAGAGAAATATAATTTTATTTTAGGATTAAATACACATTTAATCAATTTTATTTAATTATAAGTGTTAACTATCAATACAAAATATAAACACTATTAGTTATTTCTTAGAACGTTTTACATTTGCTTGGTGGATTGAGAAAAAAAGTCAAAGTTATTAATGGAATTGCCATGTAATGTAATAGTAATTTTAGCGGAAATGTGACTAAAATTTTGTCTTTGAAGTATTGTACATTAAAAGTATATTCGTTGAGTGGAGACTGCGATGTTAATTATTATTAGATGAGATTCCCATGTTTCCTAGATTGTAACGTATCATAATATGAAGAAAATGTCTTTATATTTTTTCTATTTTAGTAATGTAACCAGTTTGATATTGACCATATAACTGAACCGTATTACAATAATGAACGAATTAATAAACAATATAATGTCTTTAAAAAAAATTGGATCTTTAAATTCACGATAGTTCCGTTTTAAGAAATTAAATATACGTGTTGCTTTAAATTGCACATGAGTGTAATATGTTCATTAAGCATAAGGTCACTAGATATAGTTAAACCAAGGTCTTTTATATGAGGTTTAATAATACTTCATCTATCATTCTCATTGATTTAGTTCTTTTTACAAAATTTGTACAATTGGTAAAGGTTATTTGTGAACATTTTGATGCGTTATATTGCTCTTATTGCTTTCGAATGAATTTATTGGACACTGATTTTTAAGTTTATGTTTATCATTTCGTAATTTCTTACTTTCCTCGACTGAATTTATAGATAAATATAATTTTAAATCATATGCAAATAATATTCACTTGCAATGGATAAATATAATGTTTCAATTTACGATTACTAGCTAAAAAAATTTTATATAATAATGTCATATTATTTAGCTGTAGTCTTATAAGTATCTAATTTTATTTCTTCTAAAAGAGTACAATCATTGGTTGTGCTATGTTGGTTAAGATTTTCTTCTGATGTTGACGGACTGTTTAATATTGATGAACTAGCACCTGCAATTTCAGTACCTGTGACAATGCCATATAATTAAATGCCATATTTTATTATATGACTATATGCCATATAATAAAATATACTAATATATGCCATTATAAGAGGAATAGTTCGGCAAGACGTTATGGATTCCTTGGAGGTAAAAAAAAAAGAGAGAGTAAGATGATAGTGTGGTGTGTTTAGGCTGCAAATAATTATTTGTTCTTTGCTGCAGGTTTCGTTGTCTGATTAAGCCCTTTGTTCGTGTTCTTTTTGACGCACCTTAGGTTATTGTTTACTGGAATTGAGTCCCGGTGGTTTTACCATACTTTCGTGATGCATTTTTTAGCTTTATTTATCAAGTACTTAGTACGATATTTATTTATGGTGTTGCGGTGGTCGAGGATAAAACCGTTTCATTTGCCATTACATCCGGTTTTTTTCATTTCCTGATATTTCCCCGTGTGTTGGGACCCACTACAAAATATTAATATAGTCTTGCTACTATATTGCATATGTTTACTGCATAGAACTGTATTTATATTTACACGAGTGGCGGGTTATACGCGATTACGTACGGAAAGCCGAGTAAAACTTTTTGGAACCATCTGTAACCGTATATATATATTTATATGATGTATAATAAATAAATCCCACCACATTTCAAATACAGAAAATTGAAAGTTGTCACTGCAATAAGGTTCTGTAAAATTGTTGTTAGAAATTCAAAAGTACGACGTATTCATTATTCATAATCACTCGTGGTGTTACATCGTTTTCTACGCTTGATGTTTTCCATGAGTGATTATTATATTCTTTTTTATACAGAATACAGTCCTCAGTAAAAAAAAAAAATATTAAAACGAATACAACTAGCAAAGGCGTAGTAAATGTTAAGATTACAATAATATGTTGTTGGTTTTCGGTACTAAATATTTTGTACTTGCACACATATTATCTAATATTAGGTTAGTATATGTTTGTATTTATTATGTAGGTATTATACATGGAATTTTTGAGATATTCAATTTCAATTTCCTCCTCGGAAAAAATCTCATGGATGGTTAAATAAACACAGGAGTGACAAGTTTGTTATTACTTGTTTTCTTTTAAATTTCACTCTTTTAGTGATCGAGAGATTTCGAAAAAACCTTATTGTTGGAAATGTCTTTTGACCTTTATACATTTGTAATCAAGTTTAACGATTTTTTCTTGCTTGTACTTTGGTTTGATTGTATTATTCTGCACATAGAAATTTTGAGATAAATTAATTTAATGTTTCCGCAGCACATTTATAATAATATCATTTTTATTGAATTTTGCCCTCTCATGATGTAACATTATTACTTCAAATAGTTCATGTCGAAAACGTTAATTAATAAATAAATACTATAAAAATTATAGTTATTTATTATTCATTAAGCATTTTATTTGAAATACAGTGTAAATTATTGTTGAAGACTAAATTAAAATGTGAATATTTTAAATGTTAATCGATTGAAATATGTGTATAAAAAAACTTTCATTATATTAAATTAAATATTTATAGGATTATGGTGATTTACTATAAACCATGTTATTTTCATTTTTTTCCAACCGTATAATTTTCAGTTTGTATTGAGTCATCACAAACACATACGAGTATAGATAGATACGTCGAAATATATTAGATATGCGAATATGGCAATAAAATATTTCAAATAATTGTTTTTTATAAAGTGTTAAACATTTCCTAGCGGCACAATGTGACTGTGCATAATCGTACGGTCACCGGTGAGAATCCGGGCGGCACCCCCTCCCAAAAATCATAACACGTAATTGAGTCTTCATAAAAATAATCGTTGAATTTAATGGCCATGATGCCCAAATCTCCGTAACAAAAAAAAAAATTGTTTTAAAGTGTAATTTATATATTTTTAAATTATATAATAGTCTATCATTTAGAATTTATTCAAGTTTTGTGGCCCTTAAAATTTGGAAGTTTCACGTTTAAATCGAACGAATAATCATTACATAATCACAATGCACCACCATTAGAATCTTTGAGATGCTATAGCGTTTTATGTGTTTGAAAAGTGTAGAAAAACTATGGAATGACACCTTTCACCAAATGAACCAATTTACACGTATAATAATATTGATATATACGTAGTGAATGTTGTGGCTGTTCATTTTATGATGTCAGCATCTTTTTTTTTGAATTCCTAGTAAATCGACAAATAGTCAAAAAACTTAATCGAATTAACTGGACCGCGTATTAAACTATCCAAAGTTTTTTTACTCACTCGTTTACGAGCATTTGGTTCATTAAACACGCGTACTATATGCATAACTACGTAATATCATACGGTAATTTTCATATAATACGATTGTTTCGTATACACATAAGGCATCCGGAAAGATTAAATGATGTACGGATGGAACAACATTTTTATTAAACATTGTGCCGCCCAAGGATGTTACAGTTTAAGATACATGCATACATCTATATTAAATATTTTTTAAACGACAAACAACTTTAATTCAATTCCCACTGGCCGAGCTAATTGGATCTGAGCGGACACCTCATCTTGTCGGTAAAGAATACAAATGCCCACTGTATATTATCGTGTCGAAGTTATTGTCATCGAGTACAAAAAATCGTATTCGTTATCCAACAAGAATATGAGAAATGCGTGAGTCAGTAAAGAATTAGTTTGAGTGGGGAGGGGGCATTATTTTCCAACCATTGAATTTTTATTCGGTATTAAATTATTGTTAACAACAATAATGTTGTATGTTACGTATTATTATGAATTATGTTTCCTGTGCTTTCGATTTTCAAACGGATTTCACTTATCAAATAACGCATTTAACAATAATATTTGTTTGATTCAAAAAAACTTAAACGCTCCAAAAATTGAAAGTTAATATTTGCTCACATCTCAAATAAATTACAAAAATCAATTTTTTTTCGTTTTTTCTTAAGGTCTAATAATCTAATGTATCTAAGTTTATTTTAAACATTAGTTTTATCTATAACTCAACATTTTTAAAATTGTTTTTTTATTTCTTGAAATGTTTAGAAAAAAACAAAGTTGTCGATTTGTCGCACGAACTCAATTATTAATGTAATACGGCTTTATTATGCATTTATGAAATGCTGCGGTTTTGCTTATAATATATACTTGACACCATTATATTTTATACTGTATTACGTGTTTGTCGCTGCCGATGGTACAGACGATAACAACGATAGTTTCCCCTTATCTCGTATGTTGCGACTCGTAAATAATGCCACATCATGTTATTATTATTATTATTATTATTATTATTATTATTATTATTAATATTCGATCCTCACGTCTCTAATAATAATGTAAGGAAGGCGGACATGTTACGCAGCTAACCGTATAAAAAATACTGGTTTAATAACAAGCTGAATGTAAACATCCGACCGTGACTCGTGCGTATGCTTCAATATTCCTAATATTCTAATAATTATGTACCGTAACAGTTTTACTCTGTATAATAATATATTGTAATCACCGTTTATCAATATGTACTCGTACATCATTCGCACCTCTGTTATACATCATGCAAATACGTTGTACCGTGTGTGTGTGTGTTATAACTAAGTACGTGCGAGAACAAATAACTTGTATCGGATGTTATAAGATACTTCCCCGATCGGTGGTGCGCTATAAATTGAAGGGTTGACGTGCTATATTATGTGGAAATTCATAAATTGTACAGTATCATGTAAACATAAAATAACTAATTATAATTTCTTTATTATTCCATTATTTTTTTTTTCGCTCGGCAAAAATTGTGCACTTAAGTTCTACTGCCTGGTAAACTATTATTATTGTATGTTTTAAGTATTCTTTTCGTTTCTCGTACTTTAACGCTGATAACATTCAGCATTATTTCACAACAAAATAGGATCTAAAAATATTTTAAGATGTTATAACATTTTAGCATTTGAACAAAGCGATATGTAATAGTTTTAACTTTTTAATGTAGTTTCATTGACTTATACAGTTAACTATTATCTTTTATCTTTATTATACATAATACGTTTGAACTTCTGATTATAATTTTATTTTTTTTAAGCTATTGTCTGATATTACTATAAAAATAAAATGGTATTAAATAATACATTTTAGTAAATATTATATTCATGCGACTCAGCTCAAGTAACTACAAACAAAAGTCTTAAAACTCTATAAAAAATAAAAGAATATATTTTAAATTAACCGGAAGCCGTAAACGTGTATATTCCACATAATAATTTTTTGTAGTTAGAAGTGTTGGAAATTGGTACAACTACAATATTATAATACTTTTACTGCATAACAAATAAGTAAATCTAAAGCATTCATGACACCATTGTAGTAAGAACGTGCAAATTCAATTCCGACGTCTCTACCACGAACCTTTCACCTAATTTTATAACCCACCAAGAGACTTATATATCTTACCTCTCGACAAGTACTGCAGTGCAAATTGATTTTTTTTCACATCGTTTTCATTTTAATTCTATGGAATAATTTTCACACTCATTTTTGTGCATTACACTCAGAAATACGTCGAGTATACGATTATATATATATATATATATTTATACATTTATAAAAAAAAAAGTCATCATCGCAATCGTGTCACGTAGTAAATCAATTTTCTGAACCATATATTCATATACTATATACCTATATTATATAGTTGTATTTTGTATACTGTATATAACATGTATATATTATGTATATATATATATATATATATATATATATATATATATGTGTGTATAAACTTGTAAATCAGATTATTATTATTATTATTATTATTATTATAATGAACGAGGAAAACGCGCCGATCGATGTGATGCCCGTGAATTTTCAATAAAAAAAAAAGATAACGCCTGGAGACAAGGGTGCGTAGGTAATCCATATACAAACTCCATTAGCGTAAGCAAAGGCTCGGTTGGTGCGGAACAATGCACGTAGAGAATGTGCGTGTATTAGTTATTACTGTAAATTATGTTTAAATAAATCGTTGCCACAATGCCACCGCTAACGGTTGACGAAAAATATAATAATGTATTCGATCGAGGTAGAACTGGGTATAATTTACAATTTTCATAAGCATAGAGACGTATAAAAGTATCAATAATAATAAATATAGTTTATTAGTACACATTCTCACAAGTGAAACTTGTTTTTTTTCTTCCGAACATCAGTTAACAATTAATATTATAAATGTCTATCGTAGACTGTACATGTCGTTTACGGTGAGCTCTTATAATAATAAAATCACATATTATCACATATAATATTACTTTTTTTTAAAACTATATGACACTGACTACAGTGAATTAGTGTAAGAGGAACACAACTATTTGAGTACGATTTTCGTTTTAGATTTGCAGTGTAGTATTTTGCGTATAAAAAACATATCAAAAACGAATGGATTTTATATTGTTATGATGACCGATGTACGTAATTAGTATAATTACTAGCGAATCCGTATACTATATAGTAAAGATAATGACACGATATTGTTAGATATTTATAATTATATACCTATATGTTATATGTGCATACGTAATAGTGTATTTCATTCCATTGTTATCGTACTTCCGTTGTAGTTCAAACTATGCGATTACAAAATGTCAAGAAAATATCATCGTACATTTTATGCCAACTCTATATATACACGATACCAGTATTATGTTTATTATGATATTATGGGACATGGCTGTGGGTCTTATTTGATTATTATCTATATACGTATATATTTTTTACCAATGTCATGAATCATTGTTATTATAGACTTCTCGCAAACGTTAATATTTTATCGATTTGATAATCACACGGACACGATTACTCCACCGGCACATTACCTAGTAAAATTCTTTCGGGAAATATAAAGTTGGATCAGTTACAGATTCTTAAATTTTCGTATAATTTCTCTCCAAAATATAGTTTTTGTAGTGGTTTAATTATCCATATATATTGGTTGATGATTTATGGCTTGATGACAATTTCGTAGATGTACTATTACAGTTTTCAAAAATGGATATTGAAAATATATATATTATAAAAACCTAACTATATAATGCATTATCTGTCAATCGAAAATCTATATCATAAACTAATATTATTTATAACATTAAACATTTTGAAAAACCATTATTGATTGATTATGTATCTATATAGATTATAATGGGATTTTTTTATTCTGAACTATACGCCGGAAGTGTAATAATACTACAACTGTAATCCTAACTTTATGTTATTATAATTGTGTGAAATAAATTTTCATGAATAAAATTTCGAGTGTATATAATTTATGTATAAAAATTAGTATATTTTGAGAGTATACAACTTATAATACACTATTAAATGGCGTAAGCAGAATGCTAAACGTTGAACGTGTTGCCAAATATAATGTCTGCCGCAATACTGGATAAAATTTTGTAACAAAACGGATACCATATTGTTACTGTTCACAAGCTACAATTATATTAATATAGGTAATAAGGTACTTAATATGTACAAATATACTGTTTTCATCAAAATGTCCGTGCTAAAGCGACCCAACCAGTTTGCATTATTTTTCAAATGTTGCGTATACAGATATAGCGTTTGATAAACACGCAGCAAATGTTTTACTCATTATGCAACGGACCATGTAATATTTTTAAGTAGGGTATAAACTGGGTATGATTAATACATTATAAACCTAAAACTAAGCATATAAGCGATCTATATATGGATGTATATTGTATATTGCTGTTACACGACCAAAAAGTATAGTAATACCGCAACGCATGCTCTCATGCCCTCACGTCAATATTTTATCACGCCCGTGCCATACCATTCAGACTTGCACTACAGAATTATTCAACGTATAAGTGTCCGGGATGGATTATCATTAATTCCCTTTACGGTACACTGCTGCACGGCCGTTGCAACATCCCGCAAAGTTACTCTTTAATTAGCGCGCAACGTCGCTTGCACCCGATTAAACTGTAATAATAGTAATAATAATAATAATAATAATATTATAATAATATATTTATTATTATTATTATTATTATTATTATTATTTTTATTATTATTATTATTATTATTATTATTGCTATTGTTATTATTATAATAGTAATAATAATAATAAAGCTCTACGCGTATCTCTTACCTACCTATCTATTCACTCTCTCTCACCGTTGGTGAAAACATTTTCTCTTCGTCAAATAACGTTTGAGCACGTTCGTGCAATATTATAATATCATTATACAACACATAATTGTCCACGATTTTCGTGACAATTCGTTTTGCAGCACGAGCGCGCATCTGGATTTTCAATTGAACCTTGCGCCGTTACCCACTCCTCTGCTGCGCTTTTGTCAATTGCTCACAATGGTCTGATCATCTAGATCGTCCGTTACTTTATTTTTTACCGCAAAAACCGTTTCCCGAGGCCTTGAATAATCCACAAACGGACAAGAGGAAAAACGTTTTTTACACGTGACACAAAAATGAGACCTCGTGCATGATCTGTTCAAATAAGGGCGATGTTTTATAATATATTATCTCACTCGCATATTAAATTAACAAATAAATCAACAAAAAAAAAAATTAATAACGTTATATTACGGAATAATTACTATATTAAATAATATAATTGATTATATACGCAGTACCTTTTCACCGGTAGACGACGACGTGACGTTGTTACTAATAATATTTTATTCTGCTGTTCCGCAGATAAAGACGTTTATAATAAGACGCCGTCTATGTCGCACGTGCACTAAGCACGCTAATAATATATTATAATATGCTCAAAAATGGTTATTATACTGCGCACGACCGTGATCGCCGCCGGTTGGAGGTGGTTTATCGCGAAAAACGTGAATTAAATTTCATCGGCCAAAAATAATGTTGTAATAATTATAAGTTGGTACCTACACCATGGATTATTAAGTAAAAATTTATTTAATCTATGCCTATGCCTATTACACCTACATGTAACAGACCCGATCGAGGAGATCATTCCGAAGCCCGTATATGTTCAATTGTTCCCATAATATTGTCACTGTTTCGGGTGCCCAAGATAATATAATATAGTGGTCGTTTATTAAGTACGGCACATAATATAGAGTTGATCACTTAATGTATTCACGTATATGGGAGTTCACGTGGGTTTTTGATCGTCGAAGCCTCATTGTTTACCCGTTCGCATCCTTTGTCGTCGCGCAACCGCGCACTCAAGTACGATCAACCTACACTCGTTGCAGGGTTGTATAGGACGCACAAGTGATTCATGACGAGATTCCGTTCGCATTTCTTGAACAGATTATGCGCAATAAAATTCTAAATTAAACGAGGAATATTTGCTTTTAAACAAGAATACTCTCGTGAAACGCCATATATATATATATATATCGGTATGTATGAATAAGGAAAAAAAAAGAATGGTTGCTCGTACGATATAATATCCGTACTCAGTGCATCTCATAAAAACGAGTTTTATTTTTATTTAGCATCGTCGGTGCAATATTAACTTTTTTTTGAAATGTCCAAACAAGAAATAAAAGCAAACAAAAAAATATTCAAACCGTATTACGGAGTTTTTGTAAACCTCTCATGAAAATTAATATCAATAAAAAATAAATCAATACATCAATATTTTAGTATCGTATTTTACACCATAATTTATTATAGTTCTGTCACCAAAATGAAGTGCCAAAAGTATGAAAAAATATTTTTTGGGCTTAATAATCTTATCATTTCATCATTTTATATTTTTTTTCGGATTGGGGTATAAATATTTGATAGTATCAACTACCAAAATATTTCTAGGAAAATTCCACCCACCCACAGGTATCAAGAAAAAGATACAAATGTTGCAAAAATTTCCTCTAATAATGATTCAAAACCTATATATAGATTATATATAGATCATACTTTTAACTGTACCACAACACGTTTTTTCACTAAAAACAAATATATTACTCATGTAACTATATGTATCATAACGTTGTAAATAAATAATATATATGTATATTGTATACAAATACGTGTAAACAGATTCTGAGCACACACCTATACATAATATATGTGCTCAGTCTCTATTTAATTTTTAAACCTTGGGAATAAAATATTTGTCACCCGGATGGATGTGTATTGCGTGGTAGCAAAAGAAATATTCGATTATAATAAGTGGGGAAAATAATATTACTGGATCAAAAAAAATAGCTGTGTTTCATGAAATACAAATAAAATATTATACGGATTTTATATGCAGAATAACTGTTTGTAATGTTCCTATTGAATATGAACACAACAACTGTTTGATTTTTGAAATAACGAATAAACTATACCATATTGTATTATTATTATTATTATTATAATTATTATTATTATTATAATTATTATTATTATTATTATAATTATTATTATTATTATTATAATTATTATTATTATTATTATAATTATTATTATTATTATGTTTCTATTTTTTAATTTTAATTTTTAACCCAACCGGTTCATCCGTATGAGATAAAAATTTTATCGAAAACAAGCATTAATTTTATTTTAGTCGTAATATTTTGTTATTTTAACGTTTTTTGTATAGTATAAAAAAAATAATACAACAAGGAACTCGAGAAACACCGTGTACATGAATCCAATTTCTGTATCGCTCTTTTTAAGTGTACTGTATTTCAATGTCCTGAAAAATGTTTTCCGTAAAAACAAACACAAAAGAAATAACCTCGAATACATCATT
Source organism: Chaitophorus viminalis (assembly GCA_025469195.1). Taxonomy (NCBI): domain Eukaryota; kingdom Metazoa; phylum Arthropoda; class Insecta; order Hemiptera; family Aphididae; genus Chaitophorus; species Chaitophorus viminalis. The sequence goes on along the minus strand of JAIPRK010000375.1, from coordinate 197,964 downwards.
GTAAAACCAATAACTCACTCGCTGCTCGCAGAATAATATAAACGTCGATGTGTATTTTTATTTTTATTTTCCGACGACTTGGTGTCGTGCTTTACACTTGGTGCCAGAATCCCATTTTGAAATTAAAATCACTTTGGCCTCGTAGTTAGGCGAGGATAACACGAGAAGGAATACATTATAAAAACGTTTATCGCTCTATACACTAACACACTATGCAGTCGAAAATCGAGTGATAAATGGTCCGGAACCGAATTCGCCGACGATTTAATCCACGCAACGGTTCGTTACGTCCATCTACGATTGTTTAAGTGGGTCCACGCAGGTGGAGAGGCGATCACAGGCTTCGGTAATTCGCTTGTCAAAAATAATTCTCAATTTAACACTATTACAAAATCGGCTGTATAAATACATCTGCAGCGGTTTACGTCCAGTACCCGATTCGTAAGCTCCACACGCACGTGCTATCATTTTCAGTTCGTGATGCGTAATGACATAATGGACGAGTCCACACACACACACACACACACACACACACACTCACACACACTGACTTTAGTTGCTATAACTACATTGTATTAAGTGGATCTATGGAATTTTACTTGTAAACAATAAGGATATCCCGAATAGCGGCATGTAGGTACTTACTTAGGCTGTGTATAATTGTTTAGCATTTTAAATTATAAAAAAAAAGTTAAAGTTTTTAAAGTTAAAAAAAAAAAAAATCTCAATTTTAAATCACCTAAATTTAATCCAACAAACTCTAAAAGAAAATAAATAGCATTCCCTAAATATTTGCTCATGGTGAACCCACATACGAAACAATATTGTATAATGAAACCAGACATAACCATATTTATTCTTACCAATCGATAAGATAAATACGCTTTTGGATAGTAAAAAAAAAAATGTTGATAAAAATCCTTATATAAATCGCGTCATAATGCAATGGTTCCCAAATCTGAATCTTTTTGATTCTATGCCCACCTTAATCATTTTTGAAATACATTTCCCTCGTAAATTGGCCAAATCGATAACCTTTTTTATTTTCTATGCGACTGATACAATAAACGTAATGACTATAATTTCTTAATAATATAGGTAATGATTTATATACACCTACTCCGTGATGACCTGATTGACCTCCTCCCTTAGCAACAAGTTCACGCCCCTACACCAGGTTGAGAAATACTGAAACTCCATAAAGACCGACGGGGTCCGAGAGCATAATTTGAGAAACAATAATACGAGTATTGTTATATTTTACTCGTATTATGTCCAAGTTGGCCGGTCTGGTATTATTGTGTTTGCGCCGCCACCGGTTACTATGCGAGTGGTTCGCGATGAGAATTTACATATCACAAGTTCGCAGGGGTCCTGATGCAGGTAGATTGTGTGGTACGTACACAGACTGTGTATTATTGCACCGCACGCAGACGGATGTATTTAATAATAATAATATGATTCGAGTTAATTAAAAACGACCCTGCTCTTGTGCATTTATTATATTATTATTGTACTATAGGTACATGGACGTATATATTATAGCCGTCGTCGGGGTCGTACACAAGACGGCGCCTTTTTAATTACTTGTACTTATCTCCGCGGTGGCGGACGAGGGTTAGATGATGCTTCGTTTCAGGAGTGGTGCACACACATATCGTATATATTATGCCAACGACATTATCGCCTATACAATATTACTGTATAGGTATTGACTGTGTTGTGCACACGTGGTAAAATGTTTATTGCCAAAAACGAACCCATGGCGATAATTGAATAATAATTATTATACATCTGCATCTGGGAATTTGGTGTTCTGTGACTCGTTCAACTACTTCTCGACCTGCAAAGTTTTGTGCAAATACCTATACAATGATATCTGTATATATATATATATATTAACGTACTGCTCCAAACTAGTGCCAAAAAAAGCTTTAAGCCGCCCATCCGGTATAAACCATGTATCCATGTACATTATGTTTTAATTCTTTTCGGGCGTATTTCCGCCGCTTTTAGAGCACTTCTCTAAGCCAGCTTCTCTCTTTCTCTTTTTCATCTCTCCCTCTCTCTCGCTCTCTCGGACACACACACAAACTTTATTCAGGGCGCGGTACTAAATGTATATAATGTATATACGAAACGCAGTAATAGTACTCTCGGCTTTTGAGTCTTTTGCGATAAATCGTCCACGTGATGACAACGTTATAATTTATCCGTATTTATACCGTCTCACCGACGACGCACGGAGTTGTGCGAATATTATTATAATTATCTTGAAAATAAAACGTTATAAGGGTTAGTAAAGCTGCTTCTGCTGGTGGGTAAATTATTATGATTCCACTCGTACTCTATGCGATATAACACTCGTGTTTATTATTATTTATTATAATTTTTATGACAGTAATAAATGTTATACAAGATATTTTATTTTTCTATACTGTAAATCATAAACGCATATTTTGTATCAAGCTGGATAATATTCCTGTACTGGGGTTCTGTACTGTAACGGGCTGTTAAACCATTTGGATATTATTGAGCATCGTAACTATACTATATTATAATATAAAACACATGCATTACACATATTCAGATGTTTATGTTACATACAAATAATAATAATATTATTATTATTAACTGAGCTTGATGCGCACTAAATTTAAATATAATATTGTAGTATTATTGAACAAGAATATTACGTCAATTCGGAATCAAGATGAACATGTCGAACTGGCTGTAATAACAACAATAGTAGAAATTTATATAAAACATTTTAATTGATTTCGAAAGTAATTTCTCGTTTTTATACCAACATATAAGTGGCCGCTGGTAGGTGCTCATGTACATACGGCCTCAATGTATATTTACTACTGTTCCGGAAGGCAAAACAGTGAAATAAATTTCCAGACGACTGATCAATGCAAATATTACCTCAAAGGGTCTTCCAAAAGTATAAAACTTTTTACGTGAACTTTTCTGTTGACAGGGTCTGAACACGACTTTCATTGAAAAGACATATATTTTAATTGACGCTCACCGATTACATCTATTTTGCATTAAAGAGTAATCCGCATCGCAGAAATAAGCGATCGATTTCAAAACTGAATATACTACATTCAAATAGTTTAATATAAGGTGTCTATTCGGGTCTCGCAGACTTGGGTGATCATTGATAAATTATCCCGTTCTCTCCAATATTTCACATCGATTAGATTCCACAAAACGTTTTCTTGACGTCCTTTTGATATTTTCACGTCTTTGAATTTAACACGAGAACCGTCACCATCGCTTCGACCGTCTGCAGCCAACCATGTTGCAGCATTGTGTACTGTAGCTACTACTACACTTTATTTGTATGTATAATGCAACAATATATACTGTGCCCGATTAAGACGTCGGTTTATAAAGTGTGACAAGTACGTGGTGACAGTGTCTGTTGTAGCGCCAACTCCCAGAAATATTTCTCCTCCAAGAATCCCCAAATTACAAATTCTTTTGGAAAACGAGTCAGCCAGTTGACTTATTCGTATTTCAGCTTTTATATACACTGCAACAGTTATATTTATTACGTCTTTTATTAGAAACGCCCAGATAAAGGTCGACTTGACCTCCATAACCATTGATGGTAGACCGTTGTTGTTAATCTTTACAAATGTTTCCGCACGCGTGTTTTTATTTACCAAACCATTCTCGACGAAAATATAAGCTATATATATATACATGTACATTAAGCTATGGGTGAAATATATGTTCTCGAGCAAACATTATATACTGGTAAATACATTACATAGTATTTATTGTGTATGTGTGTGTGTGTGTGTATTCAACGCGTTGATATTTGGAAATGTTCTGTACCCTATCCCATACGGCGTACTTCATTGTATGGAATACGTAACACGGAGTACCTAAAGTTTATTTTATTATTATTGTAAGTGTAGACATACGTGCAGGTCATAGAGCGTGCACGTCATTTACACGGATTGGTCCAGGCTGTTCGGTTTCGAATTCGTATAACTCGAATTAGGTCCAATATATTTTATTTAGGTTTAAACAGTAAATCTTTTAAGTTTAACAATCCATTTGGTACGGCATTGGAAAAAGTTTATTGCTTTAAAAATACGAGCTATACGTAGAGCACTTTAATGTCATAATGACGAGGCTGTGCTCGCTATCATGTTTCGCGTTATTATAAAATCATCATTAACATAACATCAGCTGCAGTATTGTGCTAACCCACGAGTTTAATTCGTTTTGAAAACAATGGAATATAAAAATAAGAAAAATATTTAAAACACACCAAACGCTATATAGATTCATGCAATTCAATACAGCTTCATATAGTTAGTGGCAACCATCGAAATATAGTTCAAATTTAAGTGCATTATCTTTTAGATTCTGAATGGAGTGATGGAATCTATTGATTTTACAATGATGTGTGTGTTTTTTTATTTTTTTTATTTTTTTTTTTTTGTGCCTGATGATACGATTTTTGGTAGTAAAAATGCTTCGATTTTCTCAAACAGCAACTTTTCTGAAAAGAAAGTGAATGTAAATGGTACTTAGGCAAGTCAAAAATGCAACTTTTCCAATACTTTTTAAAAAAATCGAAAAAACGGGAAATTTCACGCAAAATTACGTTTTTACAAAATACATTTTTTTTTAAAATGCTTTAACTCAAAAACGAAAAACCAAAACAACTTGAAATTTTTGTAAGTTTTTTTTTTTAAACATCTATAAAATTTAATTGGTTGACCGAAAACTTTTGAAAATAATACGAGGTTTATAATAAGTTAAACTTATCGTAACTAAAAAATATCAGAGATTGTTTCACTCAAACTTTTTTTATAAGCCCATAAACTCAAATTTGTATAATATGTGTCAAAATCACGATAATTTGCAAGTTATTTTGTAATAAAAATTCATAAAATGTTTTCTGTTCATACTTAAGGTTCAACATTTTAACACTAGATTGTCCATAAGCTAATTTTCAAAAATATATATATAAAAAAAATCTACTGGACTTAAAGAAAAAATTTTATGACTCTTTGAAATTTAAATTTTTATGAAATTGCATTTAAATATAAAATACTATATTATTATATACACATTTTAGACAAACATATTAACTCCGTTCAGAATCGTTATTCCTATACAATGATACCTATCATTGCATTCAAATTTAACAAATCCATTGTAATAATGACCTATCCTATAAACGAGTTGCACTCTACCCCCAACTGTACAGCAAAGCGAGGCCCATCCGTTTTTTTTTTTTGAGTCTGTGTTTATATGTAATGTGTGTATATTACGAAAGCAACGTAAATTGAAATATATAAGACATCGAATGGTCTACAGATGTTTTCATTAGGGTGAAACTATTACTGTTGTATGTTTCCATAGACTATAGAATCATTTGAATTTAGTTTAACACTTAATATTTTTTTTTCTCAACAAAAATAATATTACTATATAGTGATGTTGTATAATATAGTAGATAGTATTAATTTTGTAATTCTTAGAACCATATTGTAACATAAAACTGCTTTCAATCCTTTTAAGCAGCTGAGTGACCGTCGAACAAATTCTTTTACGTGAACGGTCCTCGAAATTTAATAGGTACAGTACCGTTGTTGACAACAGCACGACATTTTTTTTTTTTAATTCGTACGTGTTTTTCATTATTCTCTATGGTTACCGTGTTTTAGTATTTGATTTGCTGTTTCGTTATAAATAAAAGTTAAATAGTAACTTGTGCGTAGTACATTAGAGTATACAGAGTTAATCTTAGACTAAGAACTGCAGCTAATATAAGATTTGACTATGCACTATTGTAGCGTTTTAAAACAATATAAATGCATAGTGACCGAGCATTATTCGAGCAACTATATTGTATGTGTGCATAAATTGTATGAATATTTATTATGAGCAATTAATACACAACTGAATAGTAATAATATAATAATATTATTTTACAACACTATTTGGTAAAAAATATTGGAATATATATTTGAACGAAAAGATACATAATAAGACGCATTCCTCTAGTGGGCGACATATTCATTCACGATGACGATTCCGCCTGTACATAAAATAAAACGTAATTCAAATATATGCTTAGTGTTTGTTAGGTAACATGTTGTATTATACGACCATATACGTGCACGTAGAAATAGATACACGGTACACCAGTTATTTTGTACTTAAGTTTTGTCACGTACTACCGCGATAAAATACGTGCATTTCTTTCAACACATGTCACCAACACGGCAATACCTAACTGTTTTTAGAATAAATACTTTGGTTACGAGGTTACGACAAATCGTCAGGCATGTATCTTCTTAGAAAGCGAATGATGGATGTATGATTTAACATTATTTGGAAGCAAGCATCCAGATGAATAAAAGAGTACGATGTATTGTCATTAGGATCCGGATTTCAATGCAAAGTGCATATTTTTTTGGTTTATCTTAGACAATGCTTTACAAAATTCGTTTCATGTAAGAAGTGTTTCAATGCTACACATTTAATTTAGCATTTTTTTTTTTTTTGCATATTTCGACTTAGTTTAATTTTTATATTCATTATTGCATTATTGGATAATTATTTTGGTTTTTAATGCATATTTATTCAATATACTATACAAATTTAGTCTATTCAAAACATTATCTAATATAAGATAAGAAAAAATTTTCTTGATATTTAAGTTGTTTTCGCTAAATATAATAATATTACCCCAAAACATATGTGTATCAACATCATAGCAGCCTCAAGTCAATTTTTCTAAATTTCAGTTTTTTTAATAAATTAATAAATAATAACTATATATCATTCATAAATTCAAAATTGAACAAAAAAACGTAATTTTTAAGGTAAATTTTGTGGTAAAAGGTATTTTTTTAAGGACATTAATAGCTATTTTTTTGAGCATACTTATATAGTTTTAATTGCATTTAAATCCAGACACTATTTCTCTAATTATCATCATAATTAATAATTATCAAATATATGTATAAAATATGATCACATACAAATCAAACAAAAGTGTTAATTATTATTATAATATTTGTATAGTAAATAACATTTAATTTTATTAATATAATATTATACGAGGCGTTCTGTTATAAATGTTCAAAGACAATTAACAATACTTGATGTATGTACACTCTGTATATATGTTAAATGTTAATGTGTAATGAAAATTAAAAAGGAATAATATTTAAGAAAATACCATCCTGCAGTGGTTTAAAACGTTTTGATTTTACTAGTCTAAAGTTGCATGGGAATTTATAAATATAGTTAAAAAAAACCGTTAATAATGGTTTAAACGAAAAAAACTTACGTTGTATTTGAAAAAAAAGTATATTTTCATAAATTATATATATATGTATGATATATATACTATATGTGCTATTAGTTGTACAATGCAATTGGTTGATTATAAATTTCGCACTCGTTATGATGCGATAATGTGAAAAGGAAAATGTGAAATATAATAAAAAAGGCGGAGAAAATGTTACTAAAAATGAAACGTTTACTGATGGTATGACCGGTGATTGTACCAGTCGTACGTATAATATATTATTATGTAACACGCATATTATTATATTTATAGACATTCAACGGATTCCTAAAATCGTTTATCGCTGTTGTTGTTGTCCTGTATTACTAGTGCGTTTATGCGATTTCGAGTTAACAACCTAATAAAAATATGTATTCATAATATCGACCGACTGACCCCATGTTGTATTGCACCGTCAAGAGTACAGGATAATACCACCAACCAGACCAATCCTTTATGATAATATGCACTATGCACACGTAACCGTAATTCACTAATATGTGGTTTTATCCATATTATGCTTTTACACCGAGAGCGATTTCCGCCAACACCAATATTCATGTCGGCCAGTATTACCGCGAATATATAGCATTCATATATATTCGGTAAAATGAATATTTCGGTTTGCTGACCCCCGGGCTACCACGATAATCAAGTGGCCACACGAACATAATATAATTACATCGATCGTCTTGCAGTTGAGTAGGGTGCGAATTCTGTCTCAACGCAAACGGAAATCGACCGTCGCGGATGAACGTATATACGCACTTTTGGGTGAAAACGGATCACGCACTCGTTTTTACTAGAATATAGATTAATAATATTACATTGTATTACGACCTTTGAACTGGGAGCATCGTCTAAAGGCGTTTGACATTTTTTCAACGGAATATATTAATGGGTATAGGTACTCTGGACGTTAATGACAGAATTTCCAACCAATAACTGCCGGGGTTCTCGGCACGTGTCTTCTGCAAAGTCGTCTCATCAGCCACGGTCCCGCTATAATAAGCATGAGTAAAAAAAATCTATTTTCTGTTTTTCGGGCGACTTGGCAACATTCGACAGGATGCGAGCCAACGTCAGCGGCGTACGCGTGAAAGACTTATCGATAAATGTCGCGGCAAAGTTTAGTAATATATAGTAATTAGTTCAGTGGTATTGTAGACGAAACTACACAAGATAAAATATATGGATAAATACCATCGTGTTGCGGGAAAAGAAAAAGAAAAAGAAAAAACGGTGGTGGGTTTTCAGTAGAACGAACGAAACGACATGCGACCTTTTTTTCGTAGGAAAATGACGTATTAATGAAAAAAAAATAAAAATTAGTTTTTCCTCGGCAAATTAATGTCCTCTTCGTCATTGTTCTTTTGCGCTCGCGTGTATTTAATGTCTGTGTAATTATCGTTTTCAGAATGACCGGTAGCGGTGGCAGCGTCCGTGGCGGAAGGCGAAGAAGGAGAAGATCGAGACGTCGTCGGCGTGATTGATGCGCTACAGTGAACGGGGTTACGCGGAAGAAAAAGAGAAAACACGAGAAAAAAAATAAAAGTAAAGCGAAGAAGCAGCAGCAGCAACAGTAGTCGATACTTGAATATTACAAGTTGGAAACGTTCGTCCACGGACGGTGCGGTCTTCCGGTCACGCCGCCTAACGCGTAACCGCACCGGACGTTCTTCGACCTACTTGGACCGAGGTCGATCGAGAATGACCAACGGCAGCGGCGGCGGTGGTGGTGGCGGCGGCGGTGGCGGTGGGGGCATTGGCGGAGGCGTTGGCGGCGGGTACGAGGCACTGCAGAACGTTGCGCCCAACGTGTTCCCGCCCATATACATACCGGCCGGCGGCGGGAACGGTACGCGCGAGACCAACTTCACCGCGGAGGCCATCGAGCGCGAGTACGTGGAGGACTACGTGTTCCAGGCCGCGTTCTCGTTCGTCTACCTGCTCATATTCACGCTGGGCGTGTTCGGCAACGTGCTCGTCGTCTACGTGGTCTGGGCCAACAAGCACATGCGCACCGTCACCAACATATTCATCGTCAACCTGGCCGTGTCCGACATCATGCTCTGCGGCCTGGCCGTGCCGTTCACGCCTCTCTACACGTTCACAGGTCAGTGTTACGCTGCACAACTAGGAGGGGATAGTGAGGTGGGAGGGGGCTCGTAGAAAATGTGTAGCGATTTCATTATGTCCTTCGTTAATTAAATAATTATCTAATATATATATATACACACACAATACATATACTTACATATTAAACGTTGTTTGAAAAGTCAAAAACTGAAATTGAGCCCATGTCCCCCATATTATAAATTATTATACATTCTGCAATTGTTGTTCAATAAAAGGTGATATTGTTTATTACAAAAAATTACCGTCGTACCGTACCGCAGCACCATCCACCAAACCCTCCCAATCACGAGTGATTCAAATACCTACGTAATTATATAATAATTATTACTTACCCATGTTATTAGTGCAATGATTTGTTTCCTTTTCGTTTTATTCCAAAGAATTATTTACAATATTATACCTGTTATCTGATACAACAATTATTTTAATATACATTTCATGCACAAGCTATATTATAATAATAAATCCACATAAATAAATTATCTAATGTAGTGTGGAGGTAACTGATTTCTCATTTTTATTTTTACTTTCCACTTTTTTGTCCAGTGTGCATTTTATTCGTGTGAGGATGGAAAACGTTTACTGGTTACAACAATTATTATAAATTTTATAGCAATATTAATAGGAATATTGGACAACAACAATAAATAAATACGTAAAATTACTGTCGGAATATCACGGGATTGATTCCATGTGATATGGTACACGAAATACCATGTTTAATTCAATATTAATGGCACATACTTGGCGCCACAAAATAGCTCAGAAAGAATATCCATGCTATACACGGATAAATTGGTCCACGAATACGTCCACACACAATACATACGAGTAAAATAAACCATTTCCTTTACCCATATTTCATTGTGTAAGTCACTTAGATAATCTTGTCGTAGATTATAAATAATTAATATTATTTTTACCAACAATTTGTCACTATCAAGACACACGGTTTTATTATATTATTTCATTGGGGGTCTGACATTTTGTCGGAAAGTGATGTCTAACTAGTTGTTGGCAGTTGATACGTGCGTGCATTTTCTTGGCTATAATTTTATTATTTATTTATTTAAAAACTGGCAATGACCAAGAAAAGTATTGTTACAAAGATGGTTCTATGTTTGAAATATAAATACAAAAATAATATGTAACAATAATCGTAGATAATTATTATGGATATATGTAACATTATTTTGATAAATAATTAACTATGCAATATTATCCTTACAAAAAAACAAGTCCACATCAATGAATTCATTACAACGGTAAAAAAAAAAAACCGTTGTTAGACAAATGGTTCATTTTTCCCATTGGTGTTATATGTAAGACTGTAAGATACGTGTACGTATCAATTGAATACTAATGTATTCATTCATGTAGCATGAATTAACTTTTTTATTTTATTGATAATAATCATAGAACTATTAGAATGGCCTATAAATGTAATTTGAAGCAGTAATAATGAGTACTAACAATTCTTTGTAAATTGTTGTTGGAGCCGTTGGAGGACTTACTTTCCGCTAGAATATCTCTAATTCGTTTAAAACTACACTTTCACCATGAACCTATTTGTGGTTAGGGTGTATAAAATATTCACAACGATTAATGGTGTTATAACAAAATCCCAAATTGTTGTACGTGATTGGTTATAATATATACATAATCTCACTGACCAGCTTTATATTTAGTTTTAAACGTTCATACTATAATATTATACATATTACAATTAAATAATATATTAGTATATTAATTATAATCTACGTTCTAAATCCTCATTAGTTTTCTATTCATATACATTTGGAAGTTTATGAAATCCAACTGGTATTACACTATATCGTCTATATTTATTTCATCAGTTACGAGTTTGACGTGACACTTTTTTAATTATTAAAGAGTGTGTGGGTATTGTCATAAACGTTTAAACCGGTTAAAAAAAGAAAGGTTTAACTTTTTTTATTCTGCGGCAGACCTTGAATAGTGTATAAATGCTAATTAACTTGTTTTACTCAATTATCTTCATCACACATAGGCCTTACTCATTCCGCTGATTATCCAAGCCAGTAGGGCACTTGAGAGTGCTGATAAATACGAAACATTTCCTTAAATGTGGACTTCGAGTACGTGGCGTGTTCCATTGTAAAGTTAGGATTAGAAGCGTTCGGGTGAATCGGGGAATTTATGGTAGTCTTACGATGAGGTTTTTTTTTGTCTTGATACTTCTACGTTTGAGTAAAATTGTTCCAAAAGTTTTATATGCAATATCTCATTAGATCGAAAATTGAACACGGATAATAGATACTTTAAGTAAGTCGTTTTTCGATTTTCTCAGCAGTTTCCTTAAACTAAAGGAAAAACTTCAAATTACATTTTCAGTGGGGCAGCGCGATGCCTTTGTTGATGTTTCAATTGATAAAATAAGATTATTTTCAGTTTAAAGTCTTAGAAAGTTAATGTTAGACCAAAGCTTATACTATTATAAACACAGCCCAAAAGTTAGAGAATTTCGGTTAACCTATTATTGTAATCGTTTAAAGTTTAAACTTCAACTTTTTTGTTTGTTTTCATAAATCGTAATAAATATTATTTTTAAATTTTTAATATATAATATAAATTTAATATTTTTATAAAGTGGCCAAACATATTAACAATTTTTATTAAAAATATGAGTTATTCATATTATACTAATATAATAATATCTGATATTTTAATTTTTTTAAAATATATAATAAAAAATTTCAAATTTGTCCAAATCAGGTTTTCTAAAAATTTCCTAGTTACTCTTTTAGCTGTTAAATAATGAATTATATTAAAATTGAAATATTTTCATAATGGTTCTATCTACTATATTTATTACGAACAATTAATTATTCATATGCGCATGGTAATATTAACAAATATTAATAAGTGTTCAAAAAAAAAAAAAAAATTATCCTCTTTGATACCAAGCCGTATCAAATTAATGATAATCCATCATTTATTCATTACAAAAAAAAAAATTCAATCAATCTCTATACATTTGATGTAAAAATGATAATATGATATTTTGTGTAAGTATTTATTATTTACATTGATTTATTTATTTAATATAATTTAATGTGATTGATAAATATAGCCAAAGTGAATGTGTGTCGTGTGATGGACATATGTAATTAGTGAGATACGTATTGGACTATGGAAAGTATAATTATTTATATTGGTCTTTGAGGAAAGAGAGTAGTTTTACTATTATATTGATCGACTATCAATGGAATTCTGCTGTTCAATATATATGATAATTATTAATATATTTAATAATTGCAATTTTTAAGAATCTCATTATATATAATATATTATATATATATTACATAAGTGGATCTCAGAGTATACACCCCTTTTTACATCACCATTTGACCGTGAATACTTTTCGATAAAACTAAACCATAGACTCCTAAGAATGACGCCGAGGTTAGACTCATATTTTCAATATAGCATACATATAGCAAATTTCATAAATACACATGCACAATACATTTTCAATCATGAAATACAGAAGAGGTGAACACTTTTTACAAGTTGGCGATGATCATTTAGACTCTGTATAACGAATCTCAATCACAAGTTTGCAAACTGAAATCAACAAATTTAAAATTAATTATAGCTACACAAATCACATTGGTTCCATTTTACATTTTAAAATTTTTAATAATATGAATACTATTATATTTTTCTCCAAGGGAAGTTTTTTTTTTTCATAATTAACTGTAAAACTCATTATTGTAACTCATATAACATATTTACATTTTTCACGTAGGTAACAGAAAACTGATAAAAACTCATATTATAATAATTTTGAAAAATTATAAAATTATTAGTATTAATATGTCTAAAACTTGCTTTTTTTAATTTGGCTCTTGATTAAAAGTTGAAAACAAATAATATATGGCTTGTGTGGCTAAAAAGGTTACCTTTGATTTATGGGAAAAACCATATTTCCGGCTCGGGAGCTTATACAATTTTCCTTTTTTTTCCGTTCGTTTGCACTTACATATGTACACATATATCGCATACAGTTTATTCGTATGATCGTGGTGACGTACACGTTAACATACTATCATTATAATATCATGCCCCCTGTGGAATCCGTCAACGCGTCACACACGACTGCATACGCAACCCTTGCTATATATGGATTTCAAACAGTTACGGTAAAACGATAACAAACGAACGAAAATCCTACCGTAGGCATATTATTATTATTACTATTACTATCATAGCGCGTGTACAATATCATAATTTGGTAATTTCTTCTAATGAAACCTTCAGCTGAAAAAGGATAATCATCTAACCATTCGGGTGTATATACGTCTATATTATACTATTATAATATTATTATATTACTATGCACACTGTGTCGTATACAGTCTGTATGCTATAATAATAATAAAACGGATGGAAATCTTCACGTGCGTCGAACAGTCTTCGTTTGGAAAACCTTTAAATACGTGTTTCGCAAAATTTGTACATTTATACATTTAACCTTTTACATTTTTGACTTAATAAAATGAACACTATTATAATTTTGTACCACGACTGCGTATGTATAATATTTACCGTACGTTGTATTATCATTCTAAAGGAGAATCGTTTTGTATGCATATGTAATATTATCATGACACATAATTATCCGTCTAGTGTAAGTGCACGTGTGCGTCTGTCAGTTAAAGATAATAGTAATATGTATAGTATATATGCGTACATCATAATAATATTATGAGCTGTGCTTACTTTATTTAGATTGCATTTTACCTTTGTTTGCTTTTTATTCGTATCCTCATATTAAATTCTGATAAAGTTTTCAAAAACATATGCGTATACAATTAAAATATTAACGCAAAGGAATATCTTGGAATAAATCCACGATACAATACACTCATAGTGCAACACCATGACTACGAGAAAGTTAAAAAACTAAAACATAATATTATAATTATTGCAGAAACTGCACATAACTAGTAGGCGCCGAAAAATGTGTATAAAATGAAGTCTGAAGAAATGATGTGAAATTATGTTGTGATCAATAAGATATTTTTAAATCGAGTATAATAATATATACTATTATTTATAATGGCTTATATAATATTATTATCATTTCAGACGAAATTCCACTAAATATAAAAAATTAAAAACTATCACGCTCAAGAAGCATTATTCAACTAGTTTAGTCTTAGAAGTTCGAGATCGCTATACAAATCATTAGTTTGACGTATTCTATTCAAGCTGTCATTAATGAATGAATTTGCATTATTAATTTTATAACGGTAGCGTTTCGATTCAACGTACAATATACACACGTAATTAAAATCTTCAAAGCAACTTGATATTCCTTATCCTTATCACACTCAAACTTAATTACAAACTATGTATTCTAGCAGCTAAAATTTCAAAATTATAATTATTTACATAAATCAATGACTTAATGGCATTCAATCAACTGTTGTTTAAATAAACTAATAAAATATAAACATAATATTTATAAGATTTATATAATTTGTTTGGATAAGAAAACATGAATTTAAAGATCAGTTTTAAAAAAATAATTCAAGTAAACTTGTTAAATTTCACTAAATAATAATAAAGTTAACAAGATATATAGAATTTATTAAATTGTAATTTTGTTTTATAAGTGTATCTGCGTCCAAAATCGAGAGAAAAATGTTTGTATGTATATTATAAATTAAATTATCTCGCAGTGGTTCTGTGCTAATTATTGCAGACCATCAATACACAGTCGTGTGGTTTTGTGTGCCAAGAAAGATGTATTGTTAAATTCCGTTACACCTATTTATTTATAATATTTCTATAATATTGGAGTGTTTAAACTATCAATATAATAATATATTGATCGAAATTGAAAATTTGGCGTTTAAATGATTTAAAGTTTAATTTAGGATTCTTTTGAATATTTTTGATCTTTTAACAGAGTGTTTTCGTTATATTTTTTTCAACACACAATTATTATTCTATTATTTATCTGCATTATTCTATGCAGATATATTTATTGATTTATTCCATTGGCTACACTTCCTATTATTATTACTCATCATTGTTGGATTTAGACGTATTATATTTTGACGAAAAGTCTCAAATTTCGCTCAAATATTCTTTTATTTATTTTATTCTTAGAAGTCTGAGGAAATTATTTTGCTATCCACGAAAAATAGGGTGTCACTATGCTTTTCAATATCAATTACGTTACTTTTTTAGTAATGAACTTTTTACTAAGGGAGTGAGTCAGTCACGTTTCTGAGCAGCTAAACTTGCCCTTCAAGACACTTTCGGAGATTCCTTATAGAGATCGTTATTCGTCAAACATATTTTTAGTTAAATTTTTTTTTTTTCAAGAACTCCATAAATCCCGAAATTCGTATACGTTTTTTTATTCCTGACTTTTCGACCAATAGTTGGCTTCTCTGTTTTTGTTTTACTGTTAGTTGGACTATTTGTATCATTCATGTTATCTGGTTTGACATCCTCTTGGATATTTACTGTACATTCATTTCAGAATGTACGAACTCTAGAAATCCTTTCATATAAATATATGTAATATTATAATTATATCTACATATATAATTATTATTATATATAATATATTTATTAAATCAATCTAAAATCCTAATCAGTCAATAAAATAAAACATTTTTTTATTAATGTTCATGAATAATAACCGATTTTTTCATTGAAATGCATATCTACTAAACAATTGATATACTAAATATCTATATTTATTTTAGAAATAAACTAAAACTCAATTGAGATTAATTTATAAAGTATTCTCTATTTTTTTTTTTATAAAACAAAATTAAATATTTCACTGAAATATATAAAAAAAAAAAAATGGCTTAATGGTAGTTGGGCTTAATTTTCCGTAAGTAAACAAAGTCTTTCCATGAACATCTTTACTTATGATTAAAATTTAAGTCTCAACGGAACGCCTTTTTGTTTTAATTATAAAAAAAATGAAACGAAATTTCAAGATCGAGTTTGACTCCTTGGTAGGGAGAGTAAAAGGATGGCTGATATTACTTTAACGGTCTTTTAAATTTGAACTAATGAGTACTTACCATATTGCTTTCGAAAAAATGATTTTGAGTGAAAGAATTCCAAGATCAGTTTAAATAATCATTAAAAAATAAATAATAGCATGTATGTTATGTATAGTATACATAGTATAAACTCCTATATACAAGTAGCCAGAAAATTGATTGTATTGCTATGACACCTAAAATTACATATACCGAGTATGTTTACATGATATTAGATTCTGAATGTGTGTTTTTTTTTTTATTTTATTATTTTTTTTTTTTGGGACTGAGGACACGATTTTTAGTAGTAAAAATATTTTGATTTTCTTAAACAGCAACTTATCTGAAAGGAAAATGAATGTAGATGGTACATGGGCAAGTCAAAATTCCAACTTTTTCAATATTTTTTAAAAAAGTCGAAAAAAACGATAAAAAATTACAAAAAAACTGGAAATTTTACGCAAAATCACGTTTTTACAAAATACATTTTTTTAAAATGCTCTAACTAAAAAACCAAAAACTGCAACAACTTGAAATTTTCACCAAATCTTTACATTAGCGTTCTCTATACATGGTTGAATTTTCAAAGTCTTTTGACATATTTTGACTTATTTATAGATAGTTTAAATTTTCGATTTTTGTAAATTTATTTTTTTTAACATCTATAAAATTTAATTGGCTGACCGAAAACTCTTGAAAATATAATACAAGGTATATATTAAGTTAAACTAATTGTAACTAAAAAACATCAGAGATCATCTCATTCAAATTTTTTTTAGAAGCACATAAAGTTCAAATTTGTATAAAATGTATCAAAATCACGATAATTTGCAAGTTAATTTGTAGATAAAAATTCATAAAATTTATTCCGTTCATACTAAAGGTTAAAAATTTTAACACTAGGTTATCCATAAGATACTCTTCAAAAATCTTTAAAAAAATTTCTTCCGGACTAAAAGGAAAATATTTTATGACCGTTTGAAATTTAAATTTTTACGAAATTGCATTAACTAGCAATTTATCTTCAAACGATTTTAAATATTTGTTATAATTCAAAAAGTATAAGTCGCAGAAACTTGAAATTATTACCAGTTGTTGAGATAGACATTTCCTCCATGTCATATTTTTTTCAAAATATTATATTGATTTTTAAGTCACTTATAGGCATTTAAAATATTCGAATTTTTTACATTTTTTTTTTATAATCGGTGATAAAAAAAAATTGACTAATACAAAATACCTGAAAATTTAATGGAAGATTCCACAGAAGTAGTTATTATTGTCATTTAAAAATTATTAAAATCCATAGGCACAATTATTTTTATAAGCGTTTGAACAGTGAATATTGATATAAAATTACATGTAAAATATAATATAATGTATAATATTCTAGACTAACAAATGATATCGGTTTTTGAAATTTGGTGTAACTCAAAAACGAAAAACCATAACAACTTGAAATTTTCACCAAATATTTATATTGGAATTCTCTATACATACTTAAGTTTTCAAAGTATTTTGACTTATTTATAAACAATTTAAATTTTCGATTTTTGTAAGTTTTTTTTTTAAATACCTATAAAATTTTTTTGGCTGTCCAAAAACTCTTGAAAATGTATTAAAGGAATTATTATAAGTTATACTATTTGTAACTTAAAAATATCGGAGATGGTTTCACTCAAATTTTTTTTATAAGCTCATAAAGTTCAAATTTGTATAAAAGATGTTAAAATTGTGATAACTTGCAAGTTATTTTGTAGTTAAAAATTCATAAAATTTTTTCTGTTTATTCTTTAGGTTCAAAATTTTAACACTGAGTTATCTATAAGCTACTCTTCATAAATCTATGAAAAAATGTTCTACCGGACTTAAAAAAAATTGTATGACTGTTTTAAATTTAAATTTTTACGAAATTGCATTATAATTCAATTTAAATATAAAATACTATATTATTATATACACATTTTAGACAAACATATTAACTCCGTTCAGAATCGTTATTCGTATACAATTATATCTATCATTGCATTCAAATTTAACAAATCCATTGTAATTATGACCTATTCTATAAACGAGGTGCACTCCACCCCTACAGGAAAGCGAGGCCCATCCGTCTTTTTTTTGTTTTATAATTTATTTTTTGTTGCCGAGCTTTGGAGGAGGGAGTTACCACCTCGCATTCATCTCTACTTATCTATAATACAATGCTATTAAAACTACATGTTGGTGATAATGTACATTTTTTTTTTTTTTTTTTAATCTTTTTGGAAAACTAGTGAGAAAATAAAAAAATTACATCCCAAAAGCACCAACCAAAGTTTATAAGGACCTTAAAAATTGGGATAAATGAAACTATTTAGTAACAATCATACTAAAGACATTATAATATATTTCACTGCTGTAATCGCCTTTTCATAAATAAATGTCTGTGTCATTTGCAATTTTAGTGAATATATACTAAATAAATATCACAGAAGATACCGTGTAATTAAAAACAAATAATTTTTATCAATAAAGTAAAAAAAAATCATGGTCTGTCTATAAATCAAATGATTGATTGATGAGTACTTTATTTATTTATACAAAGAAATTGCTTTCCGTTCTTTTTATATCATTATTTGAATAATTCGAGAAAAATATTATAGTTTTGTCATATCATGTTATTATAATGATCTTCTAATTATAATAAATATTTACTACACAACAATTCACTATATAATATCATATTTCCATGACGTTTGTATGGTATGGAATGGTTTGGTACGTGTACATTACAAGGGAAAAATAGTATAACTATTATAATTATTATTATTATCATTATAACCACCTATCGACTATTTAAAAATTGATTTTATTTTGTGTTATTTATTATATACTCTCTTTGTTTGGATTTTGTTGAAGCATTTATTATTCGATGGTGTATTCATTTATAGGAAACCATAAAAAGAAAAACAATCATTCGGAATTTATAAATTGTTCAGTATGGCCATCATATAGTTATGTATAGTAGTGACGACGTGATGGTGTTATGTGGTTAGGTACTTATATATTCATCTTTAGACTATAATATAGTACTACGAATGATAGAAAGATGGATTTTTTAAACTTACAAATCATTTACAAAGAACTTAATTAGGGAGACTACTGTTCTGATAGTCGCGGGTTTCTTTTTTACTTTTACAATAAACTATTATATTTTTTTTAAATTTATAACAACTTCAGAAATGCTGACTGTGTCTAAATACCAATAATGTAATTTAAAATAGAATTTTTTTTTTCTTCATAAATATTGGTCTTTGTGCTTTTATTTCGATTTCAGTGCTTGTATCTCTCTTTAGTACAATTTTATTATAAATTTTTATGATATGCACTTCTAACAGATTTTAAAAGTTTAATCACAAAATGGACATATTGACATGAAATACTTTACATTTATTTGCTTAAGTACAATTAATAACTCTATCCCGAGATAAATTATATAACATTTATATTAATGTAGTCGTATCATTGGCCTCTTACTTATGTTACGCTTTTATACAGAACTTTTTTTGTAATATAGGCATCTGCCTATCTAAACATAATGTTATGTTGAACAAGCAAAATCAATGGTATATGATGTAATATTATAGAGTTTAATAGTTTATAAATTATTGCAATTTAAAATTGTAATATAATTTTAAAATTTTTTTGAAAACAATAACGATAATAATGAATAGTATTGTACTAGTTGTACTACAATATTTAAATTCCAAAAGAAGTATTAAAAATCGAAATAAAACAATGATTATATTATAAAGCCATGATTTGTTTATCATAAGAGTAACAAGATCCTTTTTATCATCTGAACATAAATAAAACATAATTTAAAACAAATATTATTTTCAGAATCATTTTGCTGTAGTCTATAATAATATAATACAATTATAATACTAATATTTTATTATTTCTATATACCTACAAATACAACTAAAATGTGCAAATCATATGAATAATTATTGTTATGGGTTTTAAACATTCATCACAATAATCAATAAATATTTTTTAGTATCTAATACAAAAATAAAATTTGCATAAAAATATTTAAATTAGTTAGGTTTTAAATCTAATCTATAACAATATCGTTATTATGTTTTGGATCGAAAAATAACAAACATGAATAATGACTATATTATATTTGTAGCAGATGTGCCGTAAAAATGTTTATGTATTTTACGTGGTTTTGTAATGTAGACATATTGGATGTTTTCTGAAAATGCTAGAAACATTTAAAATATGATCATTTTCGAATTATATGCTCTTTGTATTACAGCACATGTAAATCATAAATAATTTCCAAATAAGTATACCTGATTAAATAGAAAAAAATATGATTTTGTTTTATTGATACGTCAGTCGTAATGGATGTAAAAACTATTTCTAGAAATATCAGCTATATTCTCGAAATATATCTAAATTAAATCTTTTGAAGTCGTAATTTTTGTCGAACTCGAGCAGTATATGAGATGTGTACTAGAAGAAAAACATACCTATTTTTTTAAATTGTACTTGATGATGATCCAGTTTCGTTTTCATCGTCGTTAAGACGGAAACGGTAAAATTAAATTTCGCTGTGAATAATATAATTTAATATGCAATATCATATCATACTGACGTCCACATCAAGAGATTTCGATATCCAATTATAGTTGTATCTTGTATAACAACGACGTAAACGAAATAATACAATTTGGTTCCTTTTTATTTTATAATTATTATTTTATGTTTATTTTTCAAACAGAGCAGTTCATGAAGCATCATTTTTATAATATTATATTCATTTAATTCTATTATCATCAGAAAAAGTATATTTTTCCGTTCTTATGTCGCCAGGGAATTTTTATAAAAATGGCTTACTCGAAACGAGCTGAAAAATGAAAAATAATAATCAATTAATTACATCGATATTAAGTATTATTTTGTGCGTAACAATAATAATATACTTGGTTTTACACTTGAATAAAATTTTAATATAGTTCTCAGAATTCTAAAAAAACGAGTCACAGTATAACACGATGACGCTCAAGCCGAATGGCATTATCAATTATACCTATGGTACGTTATTGTGCAAAATTGTAAAACCGATCTTTATAATAACTTTTCGTTTTAATTGTTTTTGCAAACTAATCGTTCTGCTCCAAATGTTTCTCCTTTTCGCCAAAATTAATTTTATCAGCTTTAGTTGTTCAAAAGTATTGGTACTACCCCCTCTACTTGTATTCATTAAACAATACTCGTTACATACTGCAGCTCAATGTACGCGACCAAATAAAAGATTGATTTAATAAGTAAATATTAAAAATGTAAAATGTATTATAATATGAAGTCAAACTAAAAATAGTTGTTGAGCCTATTCGGAATTTAAAAAAAAAAAAATAAACAGACCTACAGTGGTCGGTGTACCTTATACGGACATGAATATTATTGATTGTACATAGTTCATTTACAACATTAGGTCGATATATTTACTTATATGGCTGATATTATAAGCTACAAAGTTTTCTTTATTTTGATGTTCAACTTCTAACGATCTTAATATGCTCAAATGTATTGTGCAGACGTTTATAAAATATTTTGGACTGCTATTCACGTCGCGAATAAGTTTAATTGTAGCAATTATAAGTTTTTAATGGTTCATGTTATCGTTTTCATGCGATGGAATAAATTATAGTACGTTTTGATTGTTATCAATGCAAACTTTTGTATGCCGAATTGGTCAAAATTTCTGTATTATTTAATCTATTACTATAGGAAAATCTGTCTGTTATTCATTATTATTCGTAATAAAATAATTTTTTTTATATAATTGTGGCCAAACGGGCAAATTCTTATAAAATTATAAGATATATATTATGTAATCATAAGTGTATGTATATTTGTGTGTGTGTATGTGTGTGTGTGTGTGTGTGTGTGTGTGTGTGTGTGTGTGTGTGTGTGTGTGTGTGTGTGTGTATGTCTATGCAAAGTTGTAATAGCTGCAAGCGTATTTTATGCGTAATGGTGCGTGCACAAATACTAGAGCTTGTTAGTTTTGTTCGGTCGGACGGAAACATTTTCCTCGGTGAATATTGTTTTAAAAGTGGGGGTAAACGGATGTGCTGCAATGGCCTTTTTGTTGATCGCCATCGTTTTGTCTTTGTCGTGTACCCCGTCGTGCGCTGTAACCCTTAGACCGTTGGCTATGTCAAAAAGTATAAGCCCCCGCGTGTCCCCGTTGTACGATACACACATTATAAAGGTATAATATTATTACTAGGTACGTTCGTGTTATATAGGTCTAAATATATATATATATATATATATATATATATACACGTTGTAGTTAAAATTCCAGACGACAGGAAAATATAATTACATATACAATAATGTTATAATAATTATGAATTTATCTGTTACTACGGTTCATCTACCTATATTAGGTATATATTATGATAACATGTCCTGGCTGACTGATTAATCATCGCCTAGTCGGAACCACTAAGGCTATTAATATAAATTTCCGTTAAGAGAATACACCACAACCACATGTATTGTCTTCGCCTTTGGCGCCTTTGCAGTACAAACGTTTAACACAGAAAATTGCATTTGGTAGTTCAAACGCTGTGTTTTTAGCTCATACTGATCTATTATCAAATTACTTGGGAAGGTGTTGGGTAGTTTTTACAATATTTAAAATTTTAAACGATCAATAAGTTTTTTTTAAATTATAATATTTCATATAAAATTTCAACTACTTAAATATTCTAATAATTATTAGAAATAAGATAACACATGCAGGTGTTGCGTCCTCTTGATAGTTTTGTTTATCTACCAAGAAAGTATTATCTTAAATTCGAGTTTTAAGGGGGCAAATGTGGTGAAAAGTTGTAAAAATGGAATAAATTATTTTTTGGTAAGGTTTTTCCGAAGATGGTAATAACAATAATAATTTAGTATTTTTATTATTGTTGTAATTATTATTTTATTATTCTTATTATTATTATACATGTATCATTATTATCACGATGTAGGTACTATTATTATTGTTACTCGGATACTGATCTGCAGTGTACGTGAGTAGTTTTTCGTTCTAAATAAAACGCCAGTTTGTATTAATAGGTTGAAAAAATCGTTTTTAAACAATACAGTACCTAATGCTTGTTATCTTATAAAACATTGGTGCGTTGAGGGAAAAAAATGCAAGTGTAAACACAGGTAATACTATTATTATGTAGGCGCGTGCGGACGCGTGTAATGCATGTATTATACCTATTATACCTATGTAATCGCCACGTAGTAAACATCCGCTGGAGACTGTCGTGGAGCCCATGAGCGACGCGTATAAAATCAATTTACAGACAAACGGCGGCACTATATGATATTAAATCTCATGTATAACTACAATATATTATATACTACTATATTATTATTGCTCGTGTACATCCCGCGAATGTGTTATTGCAGTGGGTGCACATTATACACCTAAGTATATATCAGTATTATACATCGTTATCGACGGGATAAAGAGTGAAAGCGGTTATAATAAGGTTAGTTTGTATACGTGGGCGTATGTGTAATACGACCGTTTAATACATTTCCCTAGTGACATATAATTGTCTCGTTCGTTGCGTTGCTGCAGTTTCGTACCCGACGTATACAATATCTATAGATGTACATATTTTTTATATTATATAATCATGAAGAATAACGTGGTATTTATTGACGATTTTCCGTGCGAGTGTATGCTTGCGTTGTAGTCGTTGCAACATTACCATATTATATTATAGTATGTATAAATTATCGTGCATATGCTATTGCTATACTACTTAGTTGCGACGATGCCAGTGCGTATTACATAAGAATATAATCTACGTCGTTTGGAATACAAAAAAATATTTTTTGGGAATTCAAACATTTAAAATATCATCATACAGTAATATGTACATATTATTATATGCACTATAATTATTTTTTCGTGTGAAAAATGTAGTAACTTATAAGCGTCCGTTCCTGAATATACGCATAATCACGTTTATTATAATATTCACATCAGTCTCGACGTTTTGTTTCCGCTATATGACCCGAGTACATAAACTGATAACCGTCGTTTAATATTATCCATTTTTGTTTACGTGTTTCATCTCAACTTGAGAAATAAATCATTATGACTCGAGAGTCTCAAGTCACAATGATTTATTTGCAGTGTATCACCTGTTTCACTTTCTATGTTTGGCCGTGTGGAAAACTGTCTTCTATCAGTTTCAACGTACGTCCTAATACGCGTATAATTTTATGTGCGCGCTTATATCGGTTACACGGTGAATGCGTTTTTGACACCTGCGTGGTCGACTGATTTTATTTAACGCGTTACGAAAACAAATACGCATACTATCGATGTCACGGGAATAATGTTATAATTACTAGTGTCTGGAGGTTTTCCATTTATTAACAGATTTTGAGTGCGACGGTGGCAAGCAGACGTTTGAAAGGAAATCCTTTAAATTTCCGTCGGGTCGACCCTAGCTGATAATATTTTTCCCGAATTCGGTCATGATCCTAGAACGCAGTATTCCACAGTTAAATAAATAATTACTCACTTATATATATAATATACAATTAGCTGTTGTTGACCGACGACTCGTCTACGTGAATTCTTAGAAACTTCCCTATCTGCTGTGTACGCATGTAGTATGGAACTGGGAACATGCAGACTGCAGTTAAAACGTGTTGACTCAATTTTACACACAAATACTGACATAGTAGAATAATAATAATAATAATATTAATAATGGACCCTCGCATACGTGGTACGCGGATACTATTACGCATTACGGATAATGCAATTTAAACAAAAGGTCGTCCGCGTGCGCGTTTCTAAAATTAACTTCCACAATTAGTGGGCGGCAAAATTGAATACATCCAATTCATCTGTGCCGGCACACGTGTTCTCTCTCTCTCTCTCTCTCTTTCTCTCTCTCTCTCTCTAACCAATTAATTCATTCAAACCGTTATCTCTAATTCGGGACATCCATTATATCAGCTCAGAGATATAATATCACGTTCACGAAAGTAGAACGTAAAAATTGCTTCTCCAATTTCAAAAATATTTTAATATTGACTACAGGGAAATACTAAAAACTATACGTAAAAATACCGCTTCAACTTTTCAGATTATCTCTGTAAATCGAAAATCAAAATAAATTACCATTATTCAATGTACAGTTATTTCATCACATTTAAGTAAAAATTCGCGCATTCATTTTCAATTCGTCCCTTCTATTAAAATATATGATATTATAATACTTGTTTAATATTAATTTCTATATCATAATATTTTTATTTATTTTTTTAAATAGATGTCACAATTTTCAGTTGTATTCTTTGCGCACGGTCCACGACACGTTTTAATTTCTTTAAACCCTGCAAAAGAGGTGTTAAATATTTTTAAAGATAGATAAGGAAAAATAATAACACACTATACTCACAGACGGTATATTGGTATTCCATGAGTTATGTATCATTTATCAATCCTTTTGCGTAATTTTTTATGTAGGTTATTATTTTTCCGATCCTCGGGCTCATTGCTGATTAATTTATTATTGGATTGCACGCGAAAAACCGATTTCATTGGTGTACTTTATTGTTATTATTATTAGTTTTTACAATATATCAACTATTATACATTTATACATATTGATATTGCTAAAGCATGCGTGCAGTGACACTACCTAGTTACGAAATTTATTATAGCGACATTAGACCATCATAACATTTAACATACGGCTGATTCATATACAGATATAATAAAATATATTTTATCTGGATACATATATAATATATTTAAACGCCGAATGAATAATATTAACTTGTTTGTCGGTTCCTATTCGAGTAATAGTACTGCAGTAGCCAAGCGTTTTCAATATCCGTATACTCGTGTGTATGTGTACACACAGTGGTGCAACTAGGATTTTTTCAATGGGGACGATCACCCTAGTAACGTATTATAGGTACACAATAGATCCTCCATTATTTTTTTTTTTTTTCAAAAAGTCAATAATGACATAAAATTTCAAATGTCTGCACCTATTTTATTATTTATTTATTATTTATCTTATTGGAACTTTCTTATAATTTATTTCCGAATTCCCACAAGTGTTTGACTTTCGAAGTACCTAGCATATTATTATATATACTACATAATATGTACATATATATATATATATGTATTATAAACAAAAAAAATCTAATTTTGTTTTTTCTTTGAATTAATTGTTTTACAATGGCATGTACTTAAGTGTATAGTAACTGCAGTTTATCTGTGAAAATGATTGTAAATTTAAAAATTAGGACATTTTTTCCAATGAACATTGAACGATATTTCCATAAATCTGGTTCAAGGGAAGTATCCAGACACTTAAAACACTATTAGATATGCAAGTATATACTTATAAATTATGTTTAAACAGATTGATATAATACTAATGCGCGTACTTTAGTCTAAGCACTCAAATTATACAATATGCATACCACTCTTCCGAATATTTCCTCCCGCCCGTCCACACCATTACAACTTGAAACTTTAAACCTCAAGCTGTAGCTCGGTTACCCACTTAATCTTGTGTGAAATAGGTATTATTCCGTTTAAACGAATCTACTTACGTTTTGTACTGTTAAACGCTGCATACACGAATCTTACCGCTTCTTATTTTCTGATATTCCGGGATAATTAAATTTGATTTCGATTTATTTCACAATATTCTAATTTGCTTCAGCAACACTACCTATACAATATGATAATAATAATAATAAGACAATAGTCATATATCACGCATACACGTTTTCGATTGTAATTTTCATTTCAATCAGAAGGGGTACCTATATAGTCGTCATAGGAGTAGTCATCAAAGATGATTACAATAGTTTTTATATATTAAACACTATATACCATTCGGTGGTTATGACGTAGAGCATACGTTCTAGGAAGTTATATGATATGGTTTTCAGAATGACCGAAAAATTCATCATCCATTATACTATAATATATTAAGTAGTTATTTCAACATGTCAACCTATTGTTAGTTATTTCGGTTATCTCCGTCCTATGCGATCATAATTGAAAACCATAATACCAATATCGAGTTTCTGTTTGAAAGAAAAAAAATCATTTTACGGAAATTAGACATTAACCCTCCCCCTTCTACCTCCTTGGACGATGAATGATAATCCGATATTCGAAAACTCTCGACTGAATATTGAATAACTGCAATAATTTTATATTTGCGTTACCGTGTGAACGTAATTAACTTACACGATCGTACAAATCAGCTCGAAATCCACAGGGTCAAAAATGATTGAATAACAAATTCGGGATTTTGGCAAATAAAGACCTGACATCATTTGTATTCGTTGTATATTTGTACAACACATATAAAGTTATCTTATCACTGCAGGAGTATGTTTACAGTGTTATACTTATAACTTATATGTTATATTATATACGGCCTCTTCCGGTAAGTAAGGTCGGCAGTAGCATAACTTTTTTTTTATTGTAAGCACTGTCATTGATATTCAAGTATATTATGGTTTAAATATTTTTACAATAACGTTGTAGACTTATCGTTTTTATAAATCGTTACGAATATAGTGCGGTCTAGACGTTCTTTACCGTCGTTCTAGTCTCAGCATCATTGAATCATATATACTTTTTTTTTGATTTTTTTTCCTACCGTTTAAGCTTTCTCGACTTAGCCGTTGTCAGCTACTACATCTGCCTTCCGTCAATCATTTTATATTAGTGCTTATTCAATGTTTTTGTAGGTTTGGATCACTGTTTTATAATACAAACTAATTTTGGAATTTTCTTTTCGAGAGATATTTAAAATATTATATTTGCGGACTTTGTTTTGGACAATTTATTAACAAAAATATTAATTAATATAAAACGCATGTTCGGTTTTTCTCTCAATAATTTCTGTGGTTTTACAATAAATTATTAGCATATAATTCAAAAGTTAGCATAGTTCTAAAATTTTGTTCCAAAACCTTCACTGTTTAAATGACTCCATAGCAATACCCAATAAATAAAGATTTATTGGGTATTTCAAGGTGTGGGAGTAATGCAAACTTCATTATCCCACCGCTTAAAATTAGTAAATCCTGTGTATTTTGGGTTTGTCATAGTTTTAATTTCATGCGAAATTCCAAAGCTCTAAATGCTACGCCATAATGCCCACAACACATTATACATACGTATATAAGCACACGAAATATATAGTTGTATTATAGAATAAAATATTTTATTCATCGAGCGGAAGAATGATTTTTGCGGTATTTTAACGAACTGCACAAGTTACGCGAATGAAATAACTGATATTAAAATGCCGCAACGTGTACAAAATGGGTGTGCGTGGAATATAATATTGAAATAAAATAGTCGGATCATTTTCTTATGAAACATAAAATAACATCAAATATGTATTAGCATTTTTCTGCGGAGACATTATTCTGAAATCGAAGTATTCATCGCTCGCGTTTGTGTATAAAAAGTTGAGAAATAAAATCGTCACCTTCAATAATGTTTTACGAACGTTTTATTTTATTTTGTTTACTTGGAGTGTCTTTTTTGTCTTTTTTTATTTTTACTGCCGAGAATTTTTTTTTATTATAGTGTCTTACTTGCAACTGTTGAAGTTGAAAGTTGAACTGACTGTTCGATATAAAAACGATAACAAAGTTTTTAAGTATTGACGTTAGTGTGTGTGTGTGAGAATTGATTATTGATTTTAAAATAATTATAATTAAAATAAAAAAAATAAACAAAGTCACGTTGAAAGGAAACAATCTATACTTATATTGAATACGCAGCTTTTTTTTAGTGCTGTCGCTGCACGTTCTCTGAAAAATTCCACCGTATTTTTGGCCAGAGAAAGCCCAATTAAAAGTTCAAATTAATTTTGTTTCCCTCATCGGACGTAAAAAGTCACAATGCGTCAACGCCCATGCAGTGTTTTACTTTGAATTACGTTTTAGAAATAATTATTACGCAAAGTTGCACAGCGTCCAAAGCAGATGAAATCGTGAAAATGTGACGACATGGCATAATAGTAAATACAATATTATTGTTGTTCATTATGCAAATTAAAATTTATTATGGATCGGTAATTTATAGAAAACTAGCCATTATTTTAATTCAAGATTTCGATATTTTTTTATTCGTCGAAAAAAAAATAATATGATAAATTCTCAATTTTTAATTAAAATAATGCACATTCATTATTTTCACAAAAAGTTGTTTCGCTATACAGAATGCACACACTCCAAATATACTCTAATCATAGTATTAAGGAACCAAATTACAATATCAGAGACTAGACACGATAGGTATCTCTATCATATCTATGTATCAACAGCACCAACGTTCGTTTAGTGTATTTATTTTCATAAACATTTTTTTTAAATATTTATATTTTGTTTTTTTGATTACAGATGTTTCTTTTTATAAATTGATTCAGTTGCATTTGAGTTAATTAAAATAGTTATACCAGTTCACTCAAAAATAATTTTTCTTTTATAATTTTCTTATAACTCTGAAAAAAAACATAGAAAATTCCTATACATAAACTCACAACAATAATCCAACCTTGCAACTTCCATAAACTACAATTCAAATATTGGTACAAATATTTTATTTTATTTTAATCGTATTACAATAAGTAAGCATTATATCCACGGTCTACGTCCTACGTGCATCTGTTGAAATTTTAAATTTAAAAAACAAATAAATGAACCAGCTCATAATACATCATGTAGTTGTAGTACGTTATTTCGTTAGCAGAGTTTGTTAGTAAGTCCTTTTAGAACATAAGGAGCTTAACGTGTTAACAAACAGTACAGTGGAAGTGTTGTAACAACAACTACCTACTATTGTTTATAAACGTAAGAAAATATGTTGTTAGAATAATAGGCTGTAATACACTCGGGGACTCGGGGACGTTATATTGTAATTTTTTTATTATAAAAATTCAAAAATAAAACAAACAGTTTTAATCAATAGAATCCTTGTTTTTTTTTTTTAATTAAAAACATGATTTAAAACACTGAAACTGCAGTTAAACCTTTTAATTTCAACTTCAAAGTTTTTACTTAATTATTTTAAAATAAGAATTGTGATCCATACGTTTTATATATTATATAAAAATATTATAACGGTTTATATTAATAAAATCATCTTGGTTATCGAAATATTGATAAGTTTTAAATGAAAATAACAATTCGGTCTAAGCCACTCTTTTTTAGTAAAACGAAAAATGTATATAATAAAGTAATTGATTTTTCATATATTATGATTCAATTGTCTCATGATACACAATCATAACGTCTTATAGATAAATTATTAAAATATTCCAGATATGATCCAGTTATAAAATACACCTGTATTTCTCTATCTCAATTAAAATTTTACAGTAAATTTATTTTGTTGTTATTAATTATATCATTTACCACTTTCCAGTTATCATTGCAATTTAGTTTTAAAACGCATACCTATATTGATATATACCAGAGGTTCCTAACCTTTTTTGACTCACGCCACCCTTAGTCATTTATTGATAAATAATATTATACAACTGCTGTGAATATTGCCCACAATTTCATCATTCGGTAAGTTGTTAGACGAATGTAAAAATATTTTCCAACCGATTTATTCAACGACGCGTTGATGACAGCGAGGTGGTAGTGGAACAGGGAGTTGCGATGAAAATAATTCGCCGAATCACCGGAAAATGTGTGGGAAAGCCGCTGGGGTGTTATAGACCAACGTGGGTTTATTGCGACTACGTGGACTGTGAGCAAGTGTTGTTTTTAATGGAATTAATTATTATACCCGTGCGCGAACGAGTATAAAGTGTATAAAGTGTTTTAGAAATATCGCGTGTGCGATGCCGTCAAAATATATATTATATATTATACCGCGTGTGCACACGTCCATAAACAATGTGTACTTTATATTACATATACGGGAATATTTGTATCTACAAGCGAGCCACGGGTTATCGTCGCGCATAGTTTTTCACACATACACACACACACACACACACACACACACACACACACACACACACACACACACACACACACACACACACACACACACACACACACACACACACACACACACACACACACACACACACACACACACACATACACACACACACACACATACATATACACAAATATATATATATGATAATATAGGTATACTGCGTGTTAGGCTGCAGCGCGCGCGTGACACTCTCGGTTATTGCGACGCGTAATGTCACTTAAAAAGCTTTTGAAACTCCTCGGGGGCTATAACATTGTTATAGACCGTCTGCTATATATACATATATATTATAATGTATATACGTGGATAATAGCGGATCGTCCGCTATGAAATTTTGCAGTCCCAATGGACCGTCTCTCGTTAACTTACACGCGCTACGGACACGTCGTCATGTGTCTGATTTCAGTTATCGAAACAACGCATTGTAGCAGTGCAGTTACACCAGTGGCTGATCTAAAAGAGAGGTGCCTGAGGCTCAAGATCAAATAGATCGTGTTATCGGTATTTTTGCCAAAATCAAAAATAGACCGTTTGAAGTTGTTTTGTAAAAGATTGTTTTTTTTTTTATTTTTTTTTTAATACAGTTTTCTAAAAATTATGACAGTTCGTCCTCCAACCAAATTTTTAGAGTTGCAACTATACTACCTACATAATACACGTCCAGTTTTTTTGTAAAGGATGGTGGTAAAATCTACAAATTTTAAAACTATAATAAAATAAACTCTCCCGAGTCAACATTGTATTGTAAAAGTTATTATATTGTTTTATATTGTTTTGTGTCATTGTATTGTTCAGCTAAATGGCTACACATATTATTATTCTATAAAATACGTCAAACCTAATACCTAAAAGTTAACATTCTATATCATTCCGAAGCATTAAGAAAACAATTTCCAGTAAAGTTCCAATTCATCTAAAGATTTTTATTTTATATTATTTCCTATTATTTTGAATTACATTGTTTTTTACTGTAATTTATATGATTTACTTTTTTCATATTTGTTTGTACCTACGTAATAATATTATAAACATTTAGTTGTAATGTATATTTTCAATTTAACTGCTTATTTTTTATTTTTTAGTATAATATACTATTGTGGTATGGTAGCTCAACAGTTATAAAGTTTAAAAATACAAAGTTGTTCAGGCTCGGAAAAGTTTACAAAATAAACCTGTCAGGTAATTTTGAAGTAGATTCGGGAGAGTTTACCATCGGGATAGGGTTTGAAATTACCCTTTCACGCATGCGCGTCCTAAAAACCCGATGCCAAATCGTATATAATATAGTAGCTGTAGAATATATATAAATATATGATGACAAAATGATATATTGAGTATTAACATTTCTTTTTTAGGTTATATAATACCGATATATGGGTAACAAAGGTACAAGAATTTAAACATTATTCCAAAGTCCTTATGACGTAATACGAGAAATGCACGATTCTACAAGACGTCTATGACATCCTATGAGCCTGGGGCAAAAAAGTCCACATCTTACATTTTAAAAACATCAAAAGATTATATAAAAAGTCAAATTATAGAGAATGTTTGGTAAAATTTAAAGAGAAACAGATGGAAAGTCAGAAATACGTGGGCGATACCAATTATCCACTAAATAAAAATTAAAAAATATGAAAAAAAAACTATTAATAAATAATATATTGATTGTTATATTGATTTACAACAAGAGAAATAAACAGATATTGAAAATCTAAAGAATCAAATTTCTTGGAATGCAAAAATATAATTTATTATTTTCTGGTAATCTTGGTTAATATTATAATGTTAATGTTATATTATTTCTTTGTAATTCATGAACGATTTATTGAGCGATTCGTGAAATTTGGTTGTAACACAAACAAATGTTAGTGAAAAATTTAATCATTGAGAAATCAATAAATTCTTTGTTATTTTTAATTGAATTCATTCATCTTCTGAAATTCCTTCTGCACAGGTATATATTTGAGAGTAAATTTATCAACTGATTTATTATTTTATTTTTAGCCATACATACATATTATGACGTGTATTAAGACTTTTGTAAAGAAAAACGATCTTATCATTTGAAATCGGCTAGTATTCAATAATTAGCTACAACATTATCGCAATTTGTAGTCCGATGTATGCTTACAGCACAATGACGTTTATTTTATGATCCAAGGTTGTGTGTTACATAATCTTTAATCGTATAATTCTAACACCGTAAACTTATTGTAATAGAAAAATTTATCCCTCAGTCAGCATAAAATCTATTGATTTCAGCTGTCGCTTTTCCGTTTAATTTTACTTAAACCAACGTACTTGTACGGAAAAATACGTATAATAATTTGCATTGTTATCAATATTTTTTACGATAATATATACTTTCCACGTTTAAATTTCAGTAGATATCTAAACGCATTGTACTTGTACATAATAAACGTACTACAAATATCATGAAAATGAGATACTAAAGAAAAACGATTCGTGACGAATTCGTAGAACGGAAAAAAAATAAAAATAATAATAAAAGTACGGAGAGCAAAACAATAATACACTTTAGAAAACAAAAGAATTGACGACCGAAATTAGTTTTGTTTTCATTGTGTACTCATGGTACATAATAATATAATATACATAATAATAACACTACAATATCGTACAATGCGCGCATGAACATTTTTTTTTTACGGTGTCCACGTTTACAAGAAAAGCACACACATAATATTATTAATATTATGGACTCGTGTTATTCCATTAAAATAATATGAAATACGCCCTTTGTATGCGGATATGAAAAATGTCAAAAAACGAGATGTCGTCCCGATACGCGCTGCGGTGGTGGTGTTGCCTAGATTTCGTTAAACGTGTATGGTAATCAGATTGTTCCACGACGTGTCATCACTTCTTTGGAATATTGTTGTAGACGAGTAGAAGTTCCCCCTCACGCAGTGCATACGTAGTATAGTATACAGGACGATTTTCTAAACATGCTCACGCCTATTTTTATGCTTTAATCATGAATCTTTTCAACCTCTGATTACGAATAGCTACTATTATGGTCTATGATAAATCTTTTGTCATCGATACGCGATCGGCAATGATTTATTACGTTTTCGCGAGTTTGATATTTCGGATTTTTTAAACCGTTATAACACATGATATCTTCGCGCATTTCTTCTCGAGTACTGAATTATATACTTATAGAATATAACCGTTGACGTTACGTGAGTACAAAAGAGTACCCATATCAACTCTGGTGACTATTATTATTCTTCGCCACTAAGATGATTAGAGAAGAATAAGGAGAAGCGGATTACAGTGAATGTTACATTGCAATGGGCCAATTTCAGAAATAATCCTAATGTTCCTAACCCGCGAATCTAACCTAGGAAATATTGATCGATGAGTTATTGTTCACGACGAGCAAACCTACGGAACGCGTCAACAAATGTTTTAACGACGTACGTCCAAGATTAGGTTAACCTAACCTAACCTATAACCTTATAATTTTATCGACGAAATAAATTTCGGTTATCTTCGTCGTCGATATACACCTGCGGTGACTGTAATCGAAACGTGTGTGGAGGAAAAAAACCCACCTCCATTACCCAGCATATTTATTTTCGTACATGTAACATGCGTGTATAGTTTAAGGACATTATGTCGTTTTGTTCGCTGGAATAGTGTAGGTACGCGCGGGGAGAACGCATCAATTTTGTGTCTCGCGCGCGGAAAACAGGCGATTTAGCCGCGTTGCCGGCGGGGAAAATAAAATAGACGTGTTGGATTTATTTTTATTTTATTTTTATCTTCTTGTGTGTTTAAATTTTTTATTTCCTACTTTCTGAGGTCGTCACGAAAAAAAAAAAAACCATTACGGTCCGGACGCGTAAAAACGTTTCGGTCAGCCGTCCGTCTCCGGGTCCCGTCGAATCGCACAATCCCGTGAGATTTCGCGATATTATCCTGCCGCAGTACCGAGAGAGTAGTATAATGCTGTTTTGCAGCCCGAAGAAAACAACAATATAACCACCGTAATGAAAACAAAAAAGAGCCATTCTCCTGAAATGTTGTTGGTGAAGCGTCATCGTGTGTCGTATATACATGTGCGGGTCCATAATGTAATATTATAATAAACGCGGGTGCACGAATATAACACCTTTGGGGTCAGATTCGATCTTCCACAACAATACGATAAGCTGATCGAAATCATGATGATACACGTTCTCGCGCATAATTATATGATATTATAGGGTTTTGTTATTTATATATAAACATACGTTGTTGTCTTATCATATTATAATATATATATTATTTCAAAATTTTTCTTTAAGCCTAACTTTTATTTAGACGTATAACTTGGTTTTTCCGCTTCGCGTCCCGATTTTCATAACTGTATTTAAAGTTTAAAATTTAAGATCCAACTTGCTTAAGTAGAGGAAAATAAATACTAAAAAGCTTTGTTACAATATTTTACTATATATATATATATATATATATATATGTATAACGCATGCATGCATAACACTTATACACCAAATGTAATCTCAAAGTTTTTTATATTATTCTTGAAAATTCTAATTCACCGTATACACATATACCTTTAGGTACATAAATCGTATATCTGTGTAGGTATGAAATATAACTGACTGTGTCAGCGGCTATGTGGTAATAAACAAAATATATATATATATACTGATTTTCCCGGTACTCTAATAAAGACATGAAATATTCATTATGATTTATTATTTGCAATCAGTCATAATTATTAGTTATTACACACTATTATATACATATTTCGGAGTGCATTACAGGTACTTGGGTGATTTAAAAAACACTTTTAAAAGGTTTAGAAATTCTATACTTAACCGGTAACAAAATTTGGCGACTGTTTCCCGATGACGATGACATCATTTAATTTGAGTGTGAAACCCATAAAAGTTATATGTTCAAACTATTATATTCTACTCCAGCGCATTCATCAATATTGTGTATATTATTAATAACAATCCAAAATGTTTATTCATTAGGTATTGTTATTACGGTTTTATTGCACATCACGTAACAAAGGTATATACGGTTTCTACAAGATGATCACCATTTTTGTATTTTGTTTTGTTTTTTTTTCTGAAGCGTACGAAAATATTAGTGTTTTTTTCCTACTGTATTTTTTTTTAAATTTCATCTCATAGGTTCGATTTCCGTCGTAAACCGCTATACATATACCTCTATTATTATTACTATTGTCGAAGCCGTTAAATGAATTCCATTGTAATAACGCTGACCAGTTCAGAATATCCCATGGGACGTGACACACACACACACACACATCTATTATGTGTATAATATTCTCGCAGGTAAAACATTGATTGTCCCTCAATGGAAATCGGATACCCGATATATAATCTATAAAATAGGCGAGTATGCGATGGTTTAAACAATAAAATGCGTTCGGACGGAACTACAAAGCGAATAAAACGACAAAGGGCCGTGTGTATCTGGTGATACGATTAATTTTACGAAAACTACGCGCTGTATACATTGCTATTTAATAATAATATAATATGTATTATCTGTACATTATTTGCATAATAATATGCGGAGTGTGACGCCCGTGTAC
This sequence comes from Chaitophorus viminalis, assembly GCA_025469195.1. NCBI lineage: Eukaryota > Metazoa > Arthropoda > Insecta > Hemiptera > Aphididae > Chaitophorus > Chaitophorus viminalis. The sequence goes on along the minus strand of JAIPRK010000375.1, from coordinate 160,705 downwards.
TGCCACTGTACACGTTGATGCATAATCGTGATGGAAATTCAGCATTCCCCGTGAAGTGACGACGCCCGTCCTGCAGTGATGGATTCGCCGCGGACAAGGCCGTTCGGACCTTTCGGATTGTGCGAATGTGCGTCACGCGCGTTATTGTCATAGCCACGGCGTACAACAAAGGTCGATTTTCGCAAGGATCGGTTTGTGATGATTCCCCGCGATCGGATATAAAGTGGAAATCAAACAAGAATCCAGTACAATATAAATATTTGTATAAATGTGTATTAATATTATTGTGTATAGAGTGTGCACGGCTAATATACGTAGACGATGTCATCACTCGACATTCCTGTATCGAAAAGTTGTTCTCGTCAAAAGAAAAATGTCTAACGAATTCTATTACAATATAAAATAATTATACACACCACGTGCATACGATTTTTAATTATACTATTCGGTGAAGTTCAAATCATTTAGTAATTATTATAGTAGCCTGCAGTATGCGCTATTTTCTGTTTAATTAATTAATTAATTTAAATATACCTATATATATATATATATATATATATATATATATATACACGGGTTTGAGCCCAATTACGTGAAATATTTAATTAATACATTGGTATCATTCGAAAATAGATTTAAACAATAAAATATTTAATTAAATGAAACAAAACGAAATAGAACAAAGTGTATCTATGTCATAATTATTTACAGTATTCATAATTCGTATGAGTGGTGTGTTAGTAGCATAATTAGTAGTTTGAGTTTTGAAAAAAAATAGGTTTGTTGACCAAGTGTGAACTAAGGGAACTTTGAATGATAGACGACTTAAGAAGATAGGACAGTCAATGCTTTGATTTTCTTAAACAGCAACTTTTCTAAAAGGAAAGTGAATGTAGATGGTACTTGGGCAAGTCAAAAATCAGACTTTTTCAATACTTTTTTAAAAAATCGAATATAACGATAAAAAAATTACGAAAAAACGGGAAATTTTACGCAAAATTACATTTTTACAAAATACATTTTTTTAAATGCTTTAACTCAAAAACCAAAAACCGTAACAACTTGAAATTTTTACCAAATTTTTATATATACATAGATCTCTATACATAGATAAGTTTTCAAAGTATTTTGACTTGTTTATAGACAATTTAAATTTTCGATTTTTAAAACAATTTTTTTTTTAAACATCTATAAAATTTATTTGGCTGCTAAAAACTCTTGAAAATTTAATACAAGGTATATATTAAGTTAAAATAATCGTAACTAAAAAATATCGGAGATCATCTCATTCAAATTTTTTTATAAGCTCATAAAGCTCAAATTTGTTAAAAATGTGTCAAAATCACGATAATTTGCAAGTTATTTTGTAGATAAAAATTCATAAAATTTTTTCTGTTCATACTTAAGGTTCAACATTTTAACACTAGGTTGTCCATAAGCTAATTTTCAAAAATATATTTAAAAAAAATCTACTGGACTTAAAGAAAAAATTTTATGACTCTTTGAAATTTAAATTTTTATGAAATTGCATTTAAATATAAAATACTATATTATTATATACACATTTTAGACAAACATATTAACTCCGTTCAGAATCGTTATTCCTATACAATGATACCTATCATTGCATTCAAATTTAACAAATCCATTGTAATAATGACCTATCCTATAAACGAGTGCACTCTACCCCCAACTGTACAGCAAAGCGATGCCCACCCGTTCTTTTTTTTTATAATTGGTGAAAAAAAAAATTGACTTATACAAAATACTTGAAAATTTGATACAAGATTCGACAAAAGTAGTTATTTTTGTCATTCAAAAATTATTAAAATCCATAGGCACAATATTTTTTTATAAGCGTTGGAACAGCGAATATTGATATAAAATATCATGTAAAATATAATATAATGTATAATATTCTAGACTGACAAATGATATCGGTTTTTGAAATTTGCTCTAACTCAAAAACAAAAAATCATAACAACTTAAAATTTTCATCAAATTTTTAAAATGGCATTCTCTATACATACTTAAGTTTTCAAAGTATTTTGACTTATATATAGACAATTTAAATTTTTAATTTTTGTAAGTTTTTTTTTTAAAATATCTATAAAATTTATTTGGCTATCCGAAAACTCTTGAATATGTATTAAAGGATTAATTATAAGTTATTGGAGATGGTTTTACTCAATTTTTTTTTTATAAGCCCATAAAGTTCAAATTTATATAAAATATGTTAAAATTGCGATAATTTGCAAGTTATTTTATAGTTGAAAATTCATAAAATTTTTTCTGTTTATACTGAAGGTCCAAAATTTTACAGTAGGTTATCAATAAGCTAATCTTCAAAAATATTTAAAAAAAATTCTACCGGACTTAAAAGAAAAAAATTTATGACTTTTTGAAATTTAAATTTGTACGATATTACATTATAATTCAATTTAAATATAAAATACTATATTATTATATATACATTTTAGATAAACATATAAACTCCGTTCAGAATCGTTATTCGTACATAATATCTATCATTGCATTCATATTTAATAAATCCATTGTAATAATGACCTATCCTATAAACGAGGTGCACACCATACCCAACTGTACAGCAAAGTGAGGCCTATCCGTTTTTTTTCAATTTATTCTTCTAGAACTTGTACTATATAGTAGATTTATTATAATAATTTTAATGTTACCAATTTCATTAAAAAATACTTTACTATAACTGAGCGGTTATAGACGAAAATTATAAATTTATAATGACAATATGTTCGAACACATTTTAATGACTCCGGGTAAAAGTACTTATATCGGTGTTTCTAGGAATCAAAAGTTTGGTTTTAGTTATTTCATTACTTCTGTTGAGCACTACTTTTAAGAAAAACGTCGAATTTACATACTAAAAACCGCTTTGTAATATTTACATAGTTTTGAATTCGTTTAGAATAAGAGAAAAAAAAATCATTAACATCAATTAATTTTTCTCGACGCATGCATACTACTTATTAGTTATTATATACGTTTGTTACAGATAATTTCAGTTAGGTACAACCAATCACGTTCGTTTATTAGCATATGAATGGAATTATTCCATCGTAAAATAAATCCATTGACGGACACCATTTTTTATTATGTGAATTTTCGATACAACTACAGCTGGCTACGCACCATTGAAAAACCTACAGTTTTCTGACCGCAGTGATATAATATTGTCTGGATTATTAAAAATATTTTATTGATGTTTATTTTCAATTTTGTAAGTTCATTTTGCCCTACAAATGTTCGATTTCACCGAACTACACCATACATGCATCAATAATGTAATCCTTTACCAGTAATGCTTTACTAACAAATTAATAGGCCTTTCCTATTATACAATAGCCTATAGGACAAGTATACCACTGTTATTGTTTACGTTCGACCTTGAATTAATTTATTTTTAATGATTGCACGAGAAAAATCAATATTTGTGGAAACGCTTACTATTTTCTTGTCTTGGAAGCTTTTAGCTGCCCTTCTATTATTAACCTTCGATAACTCGCCTAAACCTATATGGGACACAGCACCGTGTACATATTTAAATGGGTTCCTTATACGAATATTATCCATTTACTCGTACCCTCAATAATGTTTGAAGTAAAACTGTTTGTGAATTTCCTCTGCAGCGTTTGTTTTGTTTAGTACCTACCGTAATGACGCATAACCGTAGAATATGTTGGTTTACATAATCCCGATAATACCGATGCTGATAATAATATACATAATAGTCAATCGAATTTTATACCATAGTGACAACAATATCTAATATCTCTACACAGCCTGTAAAAATATTTTTTATCATATTAACTATTAACAATATTTAAGTTGTTATATACAGAAGGTAACTATACATATAATTATATGCTATACCTAAATCATTTTTCAGCACTAGTGAAAATCGTAACGTTTTTTCTTTTATTTTCCTATGATTTTTCGGAAAGGCATACATCGCTGGGGTGCGATTAAAAGAAAAGCGCGTCTACTTTTTGGCAAGCCACGAAATTTATTGTCCGACCCTTTTACCCTTTTGTTACGAGCGCCATATTGTTTTGTACACGTATACTCACTCGCATTATATGTGTAAATATATATA
>JAIPRK010000375.1:142829-156473 GCA_025469195.1 Chaitophorus viminalis | reverse complement strand
TACTCTCTCTCTTTATATGTGTTTATATATATATATATATATATATATATATATATATATATATATATGTAGATATAGATACACGCGCAGGTATATTTATAATATTATGCCATCTCTAAGGTTCCATTTGTCGAATAGAAAATGAAGTTGAATGGTTTCCAAGGGATCTGCGCGTTCGAACAACACACGACGACGGCTCTTTCCGTTGAGTGGTACTAAGCAGACGGACCCTTTTTCACGCGGCGTACCCGAAACGTCCGAGGGGAATTATCTTTTAGGATTATGTCGACCGCGACCGTCCTGAGTAAACCTATAATCGAACCCGGGCTGCTGCTTCACGTCTATGTGCTAGACGCGCCTACACCTCGAGCAGGGCAAAAAAACTATACGACATACGTATACAATATAGGACGTAGAATCGTGTGATAACAATGCATTAGTTCGTCACGAAAACGCATCGGTACATAATGATGGTCGCGAATCTCGTCTGAGCGAAAACATCATGTTTTATTATGAATCCGTGGGCTTCACTGTAAGCTCAATGTATTGTAGATCTATCGAACACCGACGGTAAAATCATGTGTGAAAAACGTCCAAAATATAGGTACCTAAATATAAGCAGGTACACGTTTTCCACTCGACTTTCATTACAACACGTCATAGACCCGCGTGGTCGAACCACGGCTTACCTTCAGGTGTGTGGTGTTATGCCCCCCAAGTAAAGTATAAAAAAGACCTAAAATATTGCTATAATACCATATATACTATAATCAATGGCCGTTAGGAAATCGTCTATGCAATAATAATAATTGTATATGTTATTTTCTTCTCAAATCAAAACGAATCATTAGGCGAAACGGATGAAATGTACCAAAATTATTTTAAGGAGTACGGTGCGCTCATTACGATGTTTTTAATTTTAATTTTTTTTTTTTCTACAGGCCATTGGATGTTCGGTGAGATATTCTGTCATATCGTACCGTACGCCCAGGGCACAAGCGTATACACGTCCACGTTGACGCTGACGTCCATTGCCATCGACCGGTTCTTCGTCATCATCTATCCGTTTCAACCCCGGATGACCATATGGACCACGGCGCAAATTATCGCCACCATATGGATATTCTCACTAGTGGCCACACTTCCGTACGGTATTTACATGGCCAACAAGGAGATGTACGGCAAAGACTTTTGCGAGGAGACGTGGCCGCAAGAGACGTTCAGAAAGGTTAGTGGTATTCAAAGAAACTACATTGGTTTATGCGCGATCATATCACCCGAAGTATATTACCCGAAGAGGAAGACAATTATACAATCCACCCTCGAAAATTTTGGCATAATATTAGTAATATCAAATTTGCACGGATAAAATTCAATAATTTTGAAAAAAAAAAAAAAACACTATATATATATTATTAAACATAATTATACATACATATTATTATTTTCTTATCATAGTTTATCTTTAATAAACAAAATTATAGTATCTAAAACTCACAATCAAATATTATATTATTATAAGAGGATTCCTTAATGGTGGACAGGCCCAAAATTATTGTAAAAAGAAGAAATAAAAAAATAAAAATCTGATGATAAAAAAATTAGCAAAAAAATCAAACTTTTATTATTATTATTATTATTATTATTATTATTATTATTCCCCCCTCCCATTTCCATACGAAAAATATTTTTGTTTACGACACTGGAGATACCGATGTCCTGTGGTACTTATTATAGTACACCAGACTGCTAACGTAAATGCGGAACATGCCAAATAAACGAGAGTTCAAAACTTCGACAGGAATAAAAATTATAGTTAAAAAAATCTTGCGTGTACACGCATTTTGATTTATACATAAATACGGTTCTACTGTAAATGTTTTAATGCAATACGATGTAGTTTATTGTTCGGCATGGTTGTTTTTGACAAGCTTTTGGCTTGCACTAATCGGGAGTGTAGAAACACTTGGCTCAAATTATAAATGTATTTTTTTTCCTCCCGCCTTACTTGTAATTTATGTGGATCGTGGAATTTTAGTATGTATTATTTATCTAACAAAATTATCACTATATATTATAATATATTTGTTTAAACTATTTATTTGGTCTAAAATGTTTAATCTATGTCCCTGCAGTATCATAAAAATTATTTTTCGTTTGTTAGGTCACTACAGTTATTAATCTTTAGTTTTTTATTGACAAATGATTTATAACGCTAATATACTACGGTATTGCGTTTTTTTGAATATTTGTACGTATGAATCGGATCATAATCTTATTTTAGTTTGCATTATTTATCAATATATGAGGTTGTCGATTATCTACAAATTACAATAAACATATGATATGAATGAATTGAAATCAGACAGAATAGCTGTGTCGTTGTCATAATGATTTTATTATAAATTCAAAACTTAAAATTTGGAAAAAGCCACTTTTTTCAATTAGTGATATTACATTATTCATTTGTGCGCAATCCGTTTTAACATTTAGCTTATACATTATAATAATATTAATTTTATTGTTCGGATTTCATGATACGTAATATTACTAATATGATTATAATATGTATTACTAGAACATGGACAAACGAAGGTTAATTTTACTTTGTTGCGTGTTCAATTAATCTAATCGAGTTAAAACCGATGAAAATATTTAATCGTGCAAATAAACGATAAAATTAAAATATAAGCGATTTTTCGAAGTTGTAAAGTGTACTATATATACGGCAAATAGCTACTTTATCGCTGCGCATAAAAACGTAACTGGCGCCGAACCCAGTCTACCTACATAAAAATAAAAGGTATAATTACTTAAAACCCAATAGAAATGCTGCAGCGTGTTACCTTGGATTAGGCCGTAATTCAGTATGTTTCGATTAGTTTGAAAACCAAACGTTAACGCAAACGATTTATCACGAAGAGAACCAATAACAATACGTTCCGGGACAACATAGGTGCCTATAATCTATATATGTTTACTTGACATGCAAAATATATGAATAAATAATCCGTGAAAATATACAATATAATAATATGTAGGCATATACTAGGCTTTTTACGCACTGACACGCGGTGATCGAAATTTAAATCGAAAATCAAAGACATTCGACGTGCAGTGATTCGAAAGGAGTGCAGCATTATTTATACGCTGTCACGTGTATTATATTATACAGGCGTTATACTTTGAAGGTGTATCAAATATATGTATATATTATGTACACGAACGCAATTTATCGTTGAATTGTACAAGAATACGGTAAGCCGCGTGTTGGGAACAATACGAACACAATACTATGTCTGAATTCGTTGCGGACGGTCGATACAGTATATATAATATATTATGCCTATATTATACATAGATTCGTACCGATATCTTATGCTGTCATTACAGTTGAAGGCAATTCATCAATACGATCCGTATACGTATGCTGTTGTACAAAGACATGTCCGGAGGAGTATCAAAATTGGTTTGACCACTGCTGCAGGAGAAGGCATGCGTAGTGTATCTATTTAAACGTGAAATCAGTACGTTAATATACCACAATATATTGATTTTGTCAAATATTCCATTTCTCACGGACAAAGATTTTGTGGGTGTGTAAAATTATTTATTTTTAAATAAATAATAATTAAATAAAATGTTTTATGTTGTTTTTTTTTAAAAAAAAAAATTAAATCTATAATATTATATACAATATACACGGAGGAAATAAATAATTATACGGCAATAAAGAGTAATATAACTAAAATTAAAAATATGCATATTACCTACGATAATATTCTAAATCCCTAAACATATAAAATGATAACCTTATTAAAAGACAGTAAACAAATAATAAGTCTCATGTATGCTTAAAACAAACGTTTTTTACATAAAATAATTTTTCGGTGATAAAGCTATAAAAGAATGAGCAAAAAAAAAAAAAATCGAAAAAAGACCTATCTAAAGTACCTTTAAAATACCTTCTGTGTTCAATTTTGACCTAAAAACGTGCTCAACATAAAACATTTAGTATATTATTTATACATGTACAATACGTGTATAGCTTGTCTGAATATGGTGCGTAGTTCATTATAGAAAAATAATACAAAATTATGAAAATACTTTTGCACACACAATATAATCTACGCATCGAGATCTAAGGAATTATTTTAATTTATATACAATGTTGATGTTGTGCTTGGAACGTAATAACATTGATATTTTATTTTGGAAGAAAAATTATTATTTTACGTTTTGCAATCACATAATTGAGACCGAAATTACCACGTCTAAATTCGCATGATAGCAGCACTCACGTAATATATATCACTATACTTATTGTAACAATAAGCGCACCCTGTAAGTAACAGGATGGGTCCACCGTATGCGGTCACCGTTGATGTATGAAAGACGAAAGTTTCACGGACGATTTATGTATTCCACTCGAGGGCCCAAACGGTCGTCGGTAATGGCAAGGAAAAAACTTTTCTCCGATGTTTCTTCTGGCGTGGAGAAACCGAAAAAAATAGAGAAAAAAAATACCAAGTAAATAAGAGAAAAAAAGAATACGCGGCCTCCGTAAGCCATTTTTATAAATGTTGGCAATAAAAAATAATAAAAAGAATGAAGATGACGAGATGATATTATATTGGTCTGACAAACATAGCGTGTATGTGTGTGTGTGGGCATATGTATGTGATTGTGCGCGTGTGAGTATGTATGTAACGTCATACTTTACACGCACCACCGTCAATATTTTATTGGCGTTCGCAAACTTGGATTCAAACAAGTTTGATGGTTTTTTTTTTATTCGAAACTCGGAAAGCATTACCACTTTCTACTCGTTCGTGTCTACGTGATTTGCGTGCAATAAATATTTTGTCTATATTATATAGATATCCGCGCTACACATCGCAAGTCTGTTCAGTTTAATTCTCTCATCATTCGCCTTACACACGTATACACACACGCACACACATGTTGTATACGTCACGCAAAGACTTGACGTACAATACAGATATTTTCGGTAGATTGATTCCCCAAATGCGAACTAGTAAATAATAATTGACTTATTGTAAAAGATCATGTAAGATGTGAAGATATGATATGAAGATGTATTCAATGGTTCTTGTCCCGGTGACAACGAAAACGAGTACTGCGCAGAAGTTTTACCGAATAAAATCCTTCAGATTTCACGCCCTACCACTCTATAGAGTCGTTTTATACTCGAACAACTGACTACGAAAACGAGTACTAGATATGAAAATATAATTATTACACCGCGACTTAGTACCTTTACAAAAATCGATCGTCTAAGTTAACTCTTATATATTATATTATACTATTACAAGTTACTCTATAAGTAACTTATGAATGTGAGATATTGCCTTTAACAAGCAAAATGAAACAAAAACTTACGTCCTTTGAAAACAAAATACTGAGAACCATCTGCGGCCCAGAATATGACAACGAACATGCTGACGCAATAAAAGGAACAAAGAGATTCGAGATTTAACAGGGGTTTCAAGGATAACCAACTTTGTGGAAGCACAAGGAATAAAATAGTTTGGACACATGATGAGAAGATCAAACTCAGAGTACTTTAAAGCGACAGTTGAGAGGAAACCTACAGGGAAGAGGCCAAGAGGACGTTCAAATAAGCGATGAATAGATGGAATAAAGCAGGGCTTTAGAAACTAGAGATACCGAATTGGGAAGAAAAAGTGCAATATCGAGAAGAGTGGAATGGGTGTGCGGCAAAAGCTCTTGAAGAGTTATGATGCCAATGAAGAAGAAGAAATAAACTCTTGCCAAAACTTCGGAATATCAAAAAAAAAAAGGAAACACGTCAATAAAAATAAATCTTCCGTAAAACGCGACTCATATGAAATATAAATAGGTATAAAAATATTATAATGTTCAGGTACTATGTGACATAAAAACTTGTCTTGTTAAAAAAGGTAAAAAAATTACAATCACACTATAGCTTCCACTAACCCATGGAAACGAACAGTCCGATTCTCCACTGGGCCGCTTCCTTTTAAGTATTCATCATACGTAGCCTAGTCAGCACTTTTTTTTATGGTGATGAGTGCCATGTCTGCCGTTACGTTAAATTTTTATGCAATTTGAAATACGAGTGTGCTTAAACTACAACGCCTTATACATTTGCAACCGTTTTCATATAGTTATGAAATATACTTGTTTGATAAAACTATTGGAACTTATATAATACACACGTGATACGAGCATAGGAGCGGACTCCGTATAGTACTACCAACTATACAAACTATTTTCAACTATTTCTATGTGGTTATATTATGCCATGATCGTACGAAAAAACTGTAATCATTCGCGTGATACATTGTATACGCGTTATCACACTGTTTGTATTTTACATGCCTTCTCATCGACCAAACGATTAATTACCCTTAGAGCTTTAAGGTTCTAGGGGCGGAATCTCGAGAGGTTGCGGTTGCAGTAGTTGTATATTGAAACAACGCCGCCGGGGCGCGTTGAAAACGATTTCAGGATAACCGCTATGCGCTTCGTCGTGTTCGGCGACAAAGTGTTATTAATATCATGTAATGTGTACACGACATGACTTGTGTGTTATTATAATAATTACGTTGCGTCGAACAACATTATAACGTCAGATTTACGTGTACTTATATTATACCGGATATAGTATACCCACACAAATTTCGCTACGTTATTATACGTATTCTTATAATTTTTTTTTTTTTCTTTTTATTATAATTAACACAAGATATTCCTAGCCTTAGGCTATTTATATCTAGGGACATTTGACAATGAATATATAATTTTAACATATTAACGTGATAATTAAAACATTTTATAAGGATTAAGATAATTAATTGGAAATTTAGTTGTACATAAGTAACAATGATTACAATAATACTATTTACATATTTACAATAATTTATTAACTCTAGTAACAGGAGGAGGTAGAGTGATCTGGAAGAACCGCATGTGTAGATTAAAGATTTTCAGAGGTGGCTTAGTGTAGGAGGTCGTGGGGAATATTCTTATAATAATATATGTTATAGGTACATAATATTATTATTATATTGCGACGAGGTGGCTCGGGCAATGCTTTTCCGTTACTTGAATTCATTATGCATTATTGTCCTGTCCGTGCGTACATTTTATTTACCTCTGTATGACGTGTAAAAATAGATTTCTATGTACGTAATCTTTTGATGTTGCGTTTATCGTCCTATCTTACACTTTTTAGGTTAAAATATTATTACAACCTAATGAAAATTTTACTTCCGTAAACTAAGATAACAACTAATAGTTAATACAACTGCAGTTAAAAGATATACTTAAAAATTTGTTCTGGGGAAGTTGTTGGTGGGTACAGAGGGGCTATCGTATGTAGGATATCATTGGGTAAAACCTTTTGCCGGATATCGCCGATTATTTTGCTGAAAACCGCGTAAGAAGCGGTCCAGTCGTAGCTTCTGAGTTTATTTATACCAGATCAATACAAAAATGCAATTATACTATATGTATATATATATTAAATAGATTTTCTTTAATATTACTTATTAGTTATTACACATAACGTGATATTATAATGATATTTCCGTATGTGTCTGTTAGATATATTTCACTTAAGTGGGATGACATTCGAAACCAGCTACGCATCAGATGCAATGATAATGGTAATATAATTACCGCGTTTGGAGTGACATATAAAACAGTTAAACAAATTTATTGAGATCATAATATTATAAGCTTTGACCCATAAAACGAGCACGTAAAATACGAACGATAACAAACCGTGATTAATTATTTTAAACTTATTTGCGTTTAATAACACCTAATTACGTCATCAGGTGGGTGGGGATGATAATTATTTTAGGGATTGCATTTTCTACAATTTCATCCTAATTTGTTGGGAACGATCGGAACAAACTGAATGTGTACGACGATAATGTTAATTATAGCTTCAGTTAAACGTTAATCTACTTTCGGGAATATTTATAGTTTGATATTTATTTTTTTTTTTAAGTCCTGCTTGGTTTGTTTGAATTTAAAGGCAGATTTATTTATTAATTTAATAAATTGTACATTAATTTGTAAATTTATTTAATATATTGTACAAGATCACCGGATTTAAATAATTGTATTGTTCATAGGGGCAGTAGTCGTATACTATACCTAGGTACCTCAAGTATCATTCATTTCGAAAGTTACATTGGTCTTGTTTATCCGCGTTTGAATATTCATCCCCGTTAGTATCAAAATAATTATCATCTCGTACGCTAAACAATGAACATAATTTCGTACGAGCACCTACTGTAAATGAATACTGTTCCACGTGCGTTATAGATGTGTGTGTGTGTGTGTGTGTGTGCATTTGTGAATATATAATATATCGTATTTCTATACATAAGTGATGGTATACGGCTTAAACATGTCCTTATGCATGTTACTGTAAATTACACCTACTTCTATACTAATAGTATATGCATACACATACAGTTACTTCATAAGCAGTACGAAGTAGAAGTTTTAGTACGTATACTTAAACGTTATATTTGAGGATAATAGATCATTGCATATTTTGTTTTGTGTAATAGATTCGAAAATTGAGCCACGCATACTTCAAGTTTCGATTGAATAGCATCATGCGTTATAAATACAATCTACGAGTGTATAAATAAAGTATTATGTTTTAACGATACAATGGTGAATCGGCGTGTACCGAAATATGATTCGTCGGTCGCGGTCGGCGTGAATACGAAACATTGATCTGAATACAATATTATTATTCTCGACTAGTTCGTCGGTTTTTTAATATAATATACCTACCTAAAACAATTCAAACTTTACCACAGGTTGAAAAAGGGTTCATTTTTCAAAGTGTAAAATAGAGACAAAGACATGAAGAGAAAGGACGAGAGTAAGAGGGACGAAGAAAAGGGAAATAACCCCAACATTTCCACGCAACGACCGTATTTTTTATGGATTAAATTTTCATCGGAAAAAAAAAAAAGAGTACGGCATTAAAATTATAATCTCGTAATGAATCGACTCGACGCGCGGCTGTTATGACTGTTATAGTAGGGAATATGCTCGCGAGATTTATAGGTTAATGGTTGACCGGTGGTTGAGTGCGTCTCGACCAGTAAAAGGTAAAAAAAAATATCCAATGTGTTATACATATACCACAATATTATGGTTTCACGTGAAAAAGTAGTTGTAAATTCAACTTCCAAAAGATAAAATCTTTGATAAAAATATCCACTGAATCCTCGATCATATAGGTATTATTAAAAAATATATAAAAATTTTCCATAATTTTTTCCATAAAAAATGTGTGGTAGATGTGGTCATGTGTTAATTATAATCTTCATAATACAATTTTAAGTTCAGACACAAAAAACACACACACACACACACACACATATCATGGTTAAACTGATGCATTCTTCGTTTCACTCAGAATCTGAAATTTATGGTTTTTATATGTAATCCAAATTCTATATTATACAAAATTAGTAGTAGAAAACTGTGGAGAGATTTTACTTTTATATTGCCACTGGTTAGGTTAGGGTTATTCTCCTGAAATATATAACCTGTCGGAATTTAAAAATTCAACTAAGTGTAACTAAAATAATAACTAAAAACTATTTTCTATTTTTTTTTTTCATCAATGCACCCTATTGAAGGATTATAACGTATTTTAACCTATTCCAGAAAACGCAGACAATTTTTCAAAAAAACTACGTAAAAGTCGGCCCAGGAATTTTGAGTCTATCAATCTCAGATATATCAACTTTCATTTATATAGATACGAATAATATATTTTCCTCTTTGATCGGAGCACTTGCAAAACAGTATTACTTGTTCGCCACCGGCAAATAATAACTGATCACTAGGGTAGGATATTTATGCACTAAAAAATGTATGAGTATGTATGCACTTATGCACTAAAAACTAAGCTAAATATGTATGAAAAATTTGAAAAATATGCATTTAAAATAAAGAAATTATTGGACAAGAAATGCAATAAATTTATAGACAAATTGAAAAACCTGAAAAAATTAAATAAAATATAAAAATAATTAAAAAAGAGTTGCATTGAATAATTAAAGTTTGTTTGAAATGTTCTACTGTAAATCTTTGATAAGAAATTCAATTAAATATCTGATACAATTGTAATGGCTCGCAGTTTTAAGATAAATTTTGACTGTGACAATCAACGAGACTTGTCGACAATTCTATTTAAGTAGTTACCTACCTTTACTCCTATACTATAGGTATAACCATATTGTATTCTCAACAATAAATAAGTGATAATTTTTGAAATACAAATAATCAAACTTATACAAGATTCAGTAAAATATAAAATCACCGTATTTCTCAGCGTTTTGAATCGAAAACCGTCCAATATGCGCTTAAAAACAGAAAAAATACAAATTATGCACTTATAAATAAAAAAATGGTAAGATATGCATTATGCAATTATATCCAAAATAAAATGTTGATATTTTGAATTTAGGTATCATGAAACAAATTTCTGTATAAGAATGGATGCTAATGGACGACCTAAAAAAAAAATATTCAAAATCATAAATATCCTAACCCTACTGATCACGTTTTAGGAGAGTAAAAATATTATAATGATACTTTAAATTTTTCATTTCTTGAGACGGTTTCGAAGTTTTTCAAAGTGTTGTGAACGGCTATTTCTCACGAGAAACACCAACAGAGCGTAATCTGTTGTTTTATTGCAATTTCTCCAAAACACCTATAGATAAATAATACAATATAATATAGAAGTATACGTAACACGACTATGTGGGTCGCAATATTTACACGGATAATTCACCGTGAAAACAAAAACGACTGATAACAATTTTCGTATTACATAGTGGACATCTTAAATTTATAATGTTACAGGCTGACTTTAGTTGACTTCGCGTATAATATTATAATAATAAACCGACAATTTAACACGACCTCGTTTGTTTCGCGTGTTCAAATTGTGCACGTGTGGATGCATTGGTGAATAAAGTTTCGTGATTATTTTTTCAGAATACCATCGAACCATCCATGGTTTCGATTAAAAGGTTCCGGAGCACCACTAGTCTATTAATAAAAACGTATTCCCGATTTTAACCCAACTTTCATTTACAGGTATACCCGCACACATGTTTCTACGAATAAGTCATATTTTATCAAGATATAATTGTTAATGTTTCATCAATTATTATTGGTTAAGTAGAAAAAAAGTGACCAAAAGTTTGGTGGTAATATTGGTGAAAAATGTTCTTATAATTATTTCGGTTAATTTGATCGAGGATTCAAGAATTCGATAAATGATAAAATGTTGGCATTATATAATACTACATATATATGCATATATTGTTTTATGGGTTCAATATAAATTTAAGTTATTTTATATATTTCGATATTTCATACACACCACTGAGACACATAATACGATAAAAACTGTATTATTATAATGAATTATTACAAACTGGACTTAATTTTATGGCAGTAACGCACCCGCCTTTTTGGGAAAAAGTTTTGCCACGCACAAATTTATCATGATTAGCTTGATATTGTTTCGATGATAAATAACGTTGTGTAAAAGGAACCCTGTAATTGAAGTAAATATATGTACCATATATATTATATAGGTGTGCTTATAATATATCTTCATGTAAAGTCATTAAACTACAGAAAATTCGATTTATAGTTAATCGATAGAGCTCGTTCTCGTTGGCTTTGCTCGCTAGATATAAGTGTGTTGCGCTTGCCTTAGTCGCTTGACGTGAAACCCGCCTAATGGATTTCGATGCAATGTTGAGAACATATTATCAGAGAAATAAGGCTGTCCATATATATGTATAAATATATATAACTTATTTTTTTTCATTCCTTCAATAGGTTTCCATCGAATATTTAATTTATAACAAATAACATGGATCTCCAGGTAAATCCGAACAATTGAACGAAAACCTTGGTATTGGAAGCTAACGATTTCTGTTCAAACGAACATGAAATCATTTTACATAGTAAGCATTATGATAACAGTGATAGCGAAAACTATAGAAACAATATTATTATTGTGACTACGATAAAAGTTAAAAAAGCGTTTATTTAAACAGTTTAAAAATTATTATACTATTATATAATATTATCGTCACGAATGGAATGTGGAATTATTTTCCCCGTTATTGTTAGAATAATTAATTAAATAATTATATAGTCGATAATAATATATTTGAGTAAATTACATTTAAATTCTAAGTGAAACGTGGAATGTATTAGATTTACCATACTGTACTTAATTTTTCGTGTCTGTGTACCTACTCCGGCAACCGATATGATATATAATCAAACTGGCATTTTTTTTTTTATAAGTGTTCTCTGTTATCTACCTAGTTGGTACTTCAAATTCTGTTTTGAACTACAATTGGCCCCCAACTTTCTCCAAAAGTCTTCAAATCTGAAGTAACATTTTGCATGTAATTTGCAAGAATTTGCAAGTGCAAAATTAAAAATAGCAAGTCACTCCTTCCTTAACTTTAATAGTATTGACTGATGGGGTGGGGAAACTTACTGATGGTCTGCCCATGTTGAACTTCGAAAACGGTGTCAAACTATTCGGTACAATTTGTAAGTAATTGCAAGTTCATTTTTATAATTTTTTAATTATTTTTTGAATTGTTCATTAATTTTTTAATAAATAATTATATTTTTTGGACTCTAACTCGGTATTTGTTGTTTGATTGTCAAATGAAATCAAATGAATTACTTAACAATTTTTTAGATTCTGAACGGAGTAATGGAATCTATTGGTTTTACAATGATGTGTTTTTTTTTTTTTTTTTTTTTTTTTATTTTTTTTTTTTTTGTGTCTGAGGATACGATTTTTGGCAGTAAAAATGCTTCGATTTTCTTAAACAGCAACTTTTCGGATAGGAAAGTGAATGTAGATGGTACTTGAGTAAGTCAAAAATCCAACTTTTTCAATACTTTTTTAAAAAATCCAAAAAAACGATAAAAAAAATTATAAAAAACCGGGAAATTTTACGCAAAATCACGTTTTTACAAACTACATTTTTTTAAACTGCTCTCAAACGAAAAAACGAAAAACCGCAACAACTTGAAATTTTCACCAAATCTTTATATTGGTGTTCTCTATACGTGGTCAAGTTTTTAAAGTATTTTGACATATTTTGACTTATTTATAGACAATTTAAATTTTCGATTTTTGTATTTTTTTTATTTTTTAAACACCTATAAAATTTAATTGGCTGGTCGAAAACTCTCGAAAATTTAATACAAGGTTTATAATAAGCTTAACTTATCTTCACTAGAAAATATCGGTGATCGTTTCACTCAAATTTTTTTTATAAGCTCATAAAGCTCAAATTTGTAAAAAATGTGTCAAAATCACCATAATTTGCAAGTTATTTTGTAGATAAAAATTCATAAAATTTTTTCTGTTTATACTTAAGGTTCAAAATTTTGACCCTAGTTTATCCATAAGCTAATCTTCAAAAATATATAAAAAAATTTCTACCGGACCCAAAGGAAAAAATTTTATGACCGTTTGAAATTTAAATTTTTACGAAATTGCATTATAATTCAATTTAAATATAAAATACT
>JAIPRK010000375.1:0-142729 GCA_025469195.1 Chaitophorus viminalis | reverse complement strand
ATACAATGATATCTATCATTGCATTCAAATTTAACAAATCCATTGTAATAATGACCTATCCTATAAACGAGGTACACTCCACCCCCAACTGTACAGCAAAGCGATGCCCACCCGTTCTTTTTTTTTTCATATTCATTATTGTCTATTTCGGTTTTATAATTATCTTATCTAGATAATTTCATTTTATTATTATAAACCGGAATGAAACATAAATATTATTTCTTATGAAATCATTGTTTACATCAATGACTCAATTTAACCTAAGTATTTTATATAATTACTTAATATGTTTTCTTACACCTCACTAATCTTATAAATACATTTTTATATTTTGATAACGATGAATTTTACTGCCCCATTCTCTTTATCTTCATCATATTTTACATTTTACCTTTCATAATATTATTATATTAATAGTATATTATAATAATAATTTATATTTAGTTTATTTTTATATGACATGTCACATGTGTTTTTTTACATTACTTTACATTACATTTTTTGATCTGCTTTACTTTCCAAGATTTTGATGTACTATCAGTAAATCGTATGTATAAATTGGTTAAATTATGAATATTTAATTATACAAATATCAAAAGATAGTTTGATTATAGTTTTTACACTGTCATTTTAAATATATTCATAAGAGTTAGATTAAAAAGGGCGAGAATTCTTAGTCGGTGTGATGTGTATCTTGCTAAACGTAGAGTCATTCCAATCTTAACATTACAAATTTAACTATTAAATAGTTGATATAGTATGTAGGTAATTAGTAATAATTTAATATTTATATCTCTTAAATATTATAAGACTAAATTAAATTAGTACCATTAACTTTATCTATTTTTAGGATAACGTGACGTGGTATGGGCAGATGGTGTTTTCATATTTTATTGGGTATACGAGTAGAATAGCTTTTTTAATTTGATAATTATGTTCACGACATAATATAACGACTTTATGCTCGCTAAAACAATCCATAATTCATTTCGATATCCAATGTAATGTCCACGACATAGGCACGTATCAAATCACTGGATGTATAAAGTATAGTGCATTTTACGAAAAAAAAAAATATCAAAATGTATATTGTACTGTATGCTTTAAACGAAAATAACGAAAACATTTATTTGTTATGAATTTATGTGTTCGACGAACAATATAAAATGGAATATCTTTTTAAAAATACTTGTGTTGCATTAAACGGGTCCGTGAGTATATAATATATATATATATGCAATGACCATGACATACAATACCTATAAATATTTAAATATATAATATTATGTCCTCTGTGGTTACGGCGTATCTTAATAATATTACTTTGCAAACTACGGCACACGCACACGTCTAATGCATATATTATAATATATACGAGATGACTCATTTTCGTCGGGTTGATAGTACCGAAGGAATTTTCTTTCTTTTTTCAAGCCCTCGAGTGCCGTAACAATTCTATTACGGTCCGATAACTTTTTTTATTCACGTGTGTACATTATCGTGCATTCGGAAATCGCTCAACTGTACAATAACATATAGTGTTCGATTCATGGGGCACGGAGTATGATGAATAAAATAATATGATAATTAGAAAATAGTATTTATTATATTGTGTTGGTGATAGAATAGTTATCATTGAGACATTTTGTTGAATCGTCGTCAGACAATCACCGACTGATAGCGTTAGGTCGCAGTGCATGCGCGACTACTGCGCTATCTTATGAAGCTCAATCTTAGGATTAACATAGTAACGAGGAGGATCCATTTAAAAACCAAAATATAATTTATACAAGCATTTAACTAACTTACCTTCATTATTTTATTTTCTAATGAATATACTCGTAATGGAATTATAAGAAGTAGAAAAAATTTCAATAAATAAAATAGAGTATATTATTATTGACGTTTATTTAAGTGAAATCTTTTATTTTTATTGCAATTCGATCTAATAAATAATTCATGAAACCATAGGACATACCTCTGCTATAAAATCCAACGGCCAGGTGATCCACTCATCGCCTCAACCCCCCCCCCTGACTGCTATGCTCCATAGACGATTACAATATTATTCAGACATATTATTATAATAATAAGGGCATTATAATATTGAGGAGCAGCCGCGGGAACTATTTCAAAAGGATAATGATCATTGAGATTTCAATCGCAATTATCGTCGACCATGCGTGTCTCGTTTGAAAACGGAGTGAAGACGTCAAGACGAAAAGAAGATCTAAAACTTGATCAGAGGATCTCGAGCTTAAATTAGTTTAATTATATAACATATTAAAAAAAATCCATCGTTTGTAAACTTGTAGGAGCATTATTATTGCGTTTATTTGATTGTACTATAGTTTCTGGTAGTCGGACTAATGGAAACCATTTTATATTGGGGCTATAAAGTACAAATTATATAGATACTATATAATATTGTTGTTAAAATGTACAAACATTTATGGTAAATATAGTTAAAAATGACTGTTCAAGATTGTTCATGTAATCATTTTGTTTCTCAAATCATACATTTTTTTATCGTAATATAGTGGTGAGCGATAAAAAAAAATATAATAATAATAATAATAATAATAATAATAATAATAATAATAATAATAATAATAATAATAATAATAATAATAATAATAATAATCATAATTATAATGACAATAATAATATTTATTCGCGATTGCTGCTGCAGGTAACAATTTTAGATAACACGAGTATGTGTATAGTGTTTAGTCCTTTTGCAGCTGATAAGCACTGGAATGTTAAAAATCAAACCCCTAAGCATTCAGGAGATCAGCCAACCCAACAATATGATCAACACGCCAATCCCCCTGTAATACGACCACAACGTAGTCCACCATAACCGACTTGGCTTCACTGGAGTCCACTGCTGCCCTCTTACTCGACCAACGGACTAGATCCTGGTGACCGAGCCGTGAGCTATTTTTAATCGAACTTCATCGGTTTTCGTCGCCGACCCAATGTTTCACGTCCCACGGTGATACAGGAACCGACCGGGGCGGATTTTTATTTTGCTACACCGAACGTAACGACGACTCGTCTGACGGCTGGGGCGGGTTAACGATCCGTCGACAACGGGCCCCGGGCACGCGGAGAATTTTTATTAGTACCCGACGAATGTCATTACCCACTGCACCCGGAGGCGATGTGTGATCATAACAATATAATATCGTGTGTTATACTATTGTTATTATTATTATCATCATTATTATTGCCATACAGAATTTCTATGATATACATTATAGTACGTTTTATGCGCATAGTACGCCGTAAAATATAATATACAATTTACTAGTATGTTGTGTATTTCTGAGTACGATGGAATGTAATATGTTTATTATACGGCGCCGTACCGTCACGAGACGCGATTTCGTTTTGATTCTATATCCTAACTGGACCGGATTAGCCATTATGACCGTGGGGGGAGGTCGAGCGGGCGAAACACTCGTCCTGGGCTCATGTCTCTCTATTCCATTGTTACGTAGTTTGATGGTATGACTAAATTTGTTTACGTGCCCCCCATGAACCGGAGATGTTGTGATTGGCGATCGGCCGTCGAGTTGCTTTTTTCCATTTACCTATAGCGATAATGAACATATTAAGGAATTGTGATTTGATCAAGTTTCCTCGTTTTATTCAATAATAATCGATTTTGGAATAAGTTTCGTTTTTTTCATGTTGCACACTATTGTGTATGTATATGTGGTACGATTAGGAAAATTATTAACATTCGTTCGATACATATCAACAATAATAAACTGAATTAATGCTATTAATACGCCATGTATAGCTAAGTTTTATTTTTGTAATAAATTATTTGCATTGTGAAAACAAGCATCTAAAAAATGTTTATTCTTATAAACACCTGCTTGTTCAACATTAAAAACAAAAATAACTTTCTTATTCAAATTAAAATAAATGTTTTTCACATTTTCTCTAAAACTCCGTGAGGCTTTGGAAAAATGTAATACGATTTCTGGTTTTGTATGCAATAAAAAATTATGTCACGTAAATGGATAATTTTAATGTCGAAAAAGGGTTAAAAACTATAAACTAGGTATCTGAAAAACTCATATTATTATATCCACAAGAATAATACGAACACACTTTACTTAACCTTTATTTTTCTTTCGTGTATTATAAAAATTATTTCTTTTGGTTTTATTGTTCAAAAAATCGATCAATTTATTATTATTGTTATATATACTATAGCATAAGATATAATGTATTGTACTGCAAGCATTTCTAATAAATATACATTTACGATTAAATAAAATCTAGTTTCACTTGGTTTTCAGTTTCATGAATGTTTCAGAACGCATGTTATAAATGAAAGTATTTGCAGAATTTTGTAACAGATATGTGATGTTTCCGTTACGTATAATCCAACCTGGCATGCAACAAAAATAATAATATTGTTTTCAAATTTGAAATTTAATATAACACGTGAAATGTCAGAATTATATATTTTTTTGTCTGAAAATTGATGGGAATCTCATAATCATAAAGGTTCTATTCTAAAGGAACATCGATCAACACACACACAAAAAAAAAACATATACATATATAACCAGTCAAAGCTTAGTCGAGAGTCTAAAAGAATAACTAAAATATATGTTATGAATATTATAATGTATACATTATAGTATATTATAATATATAACTATACACTTTGATGGTTTTTTTGTTCAGCATTGTATTAAAACTGGTTCAAAAAAACCGCGTGTATACAATGTATTATGCATTCAATGGAAATCGGGGTACAGTCAATTGGTCGTGGTAAAATTTGTCATCTGAAATTGGTCTTTTTGTAAATTTGTCGTTAGGTGAATTGGTTGTTTGGTAAATTAGTCGTTTTCAATATAATATGTGTTTTATGTAAAAAAAAATATTTGGTCATAATTTTGAATTTAATGTATGTGACAATATACATTAACATAGACAAATTATAAGTTATAAAAAATAATATGTGTAAAAATAATATATGTGACAATAATTATAAGTTTTAAAAAATAATATGTGAAAGTAATTATAAGTTATGAGCTATCCCAGATATATATTCATCAAATGTTCTATTATTAAACGTTTTACATATTGTATTTATCCTCTCAGCGGTGTCATTATATTTCTTTCTTTTCTAGGGGTTTCTGCTCCATTTTCATCTGTATATATTTTGCCTTTACATTTTTTTTTTAAGTTTTCAACACATTTCCATATAGTTTTTTTTATCATTTCTACTTTTAAAACGATGTAAAAAACCATCATGCACGAGCATATCTTTTCCTCTTTCACTTTTAATAAAATTTAGAGGCATATTAATTATTATTTTTTTTTATTTTTATATTAACTCAATTATATAATTATTTGAATTAGACTACGTCGTCGATCACAATCAACTGAAATTTGTGAACACAGTATAAACTATAGAAGAAACGGAACATTATTATTTGTATTCCAGATAAAGAACATCCGATAATAGTTGTTATCGTAATATAATATAGCTGTAATAATGCTAGTTGTACATTTGTACACGCTGTTATTCAATTTATTTTCGCAAAACGTTTTATACCTAATGATTATTGTCAATTTGTACTTATACATAACGTTTTTAACCAGTATATTACGCGACTATTTGACCAAACGACCAATTTACAAAGCCACCGATTTCAGACGACAAATTTTACCACAACCAATTGTATACGACCAATTGACGTAGACTCATGGAAATCGGTTGAGTTTACGCCATCATAGAATAAAATAACGATACATACTATACCAATATATTATATGCGTCTAATTGAAGTATAAAGCTGATCATAAATCAATTATTTATAATAAAATATTTTTACCCTGGAATATTCTTGTTGTATGGTAATTTATTTATTTTCCAACCATCGAACACATCAAATTAAAGTGATCGTATAAGAATTGACGTTTTTTACAGCATACATGACTCGATCATGTCCGATAAAAAAAAAAAAAAGATAAAATCGTTTGTATACTAATGAAATAATATTGCCTTGAAAATCCTAATTTAAAACGAAATACACGAATAAATGTAATGGATGTGTATCTAAATTACGTACCAGCTATACAGTGAGAATAAGTATACACTTTTTAAGTACCGTACTTTGCGTTGTTTGATATTTACAATTCTTAAAATTGAAAATAAATAAATGATAAGTTCAATATCCCTATATATGTACTTATTATAATACGTGTACCTACACTACTGCAGGATATTTCCAATTCGTGTACCGAATAATTTAATATATTTTTTATAATAATAATACATCGTATTAAGTCGAAAATGACCCACGTGTTACGATCTCGTGAATATATTTTAATAACTAATAAGTGTTTTTGAAAACGACAATATTAGTATATAGTATGTGTTTCAATGAATTCTTCCACCGTTGTGACCATTTTTAAGCTTATCGACAACGTGCAAACGCCAGAAACAAGGAACGAGATGTACCTGTCGAATTATATTGTACTATAAAATATTTACATATCATGCAACCGACCAACGAGATAAGTGGTGTTTTATAATTTTGTAAATATTTAGTCTTCGTCTCCCCTTCTTAATATCTGTCACATCCACTTATTCTTTCAATCATTACGACGGGTTGTCAAATATTCTGCGAATAAAACATGCACGAGTCAGGAAAAAAATAATTAACATATATCCCGTGTTTACGCGTATAACGTTAATTTATTTGTATACAATACATATTATATTATACATTGACAGTAAAGGAAATCAAATTTGTACATGATGTAAATTATTAAATATACGAACAAAAATGAACTATTTAATTTTTATAACTCATAAAACTCATCATTAATCTAACGCTCTCAATATTAACTATTAATAACTTTCTATTTTAATTTTTAAAGTCAGTATTTTGACATTGTGTTGTAGATTTATTAAAATTGATGAATTTTATATGCAATAACTTTTCAGACAACATATCCGCTATTCTAGTTCCTATACTGCTATGCAATGTATATAACGTGCGTGTAGAGAAACAAGAGAAAAACCTATAAAGTATAACAGCAGTGTATATTGAAGTTGGGGAGAAGTTTGTAGAAGTGCTGTCGAAGAACTATGTCGGAACATCTACTGTTATTATATGCTTTCGATAGCCAGGAAAACAATCAGTTTTATGTGGGTTCTTTCTCTCGTACGCAAAATATAAGGGAAAACGAGCGTTGTGATAAGGTTTCAAACGAAGCTGTACATCAACTCGGTCTCGGTTATTAAGTCTTAAGTGTGCGAAACAGAAAATTAAACGCCGCAATCGCATGCCCATACGCATGATTATGTGTATGATTACATATACATTTCACCCTTTCCTTCGAAAATACTATTGTGATAATTATTACTCGCAACCACAATATTCTACAAACCCAAATGTCGGCTATTATAACTATTAACTATACATCATAATAATATACTATCTATTCTATTTCTCGTGTCCAGCTCACACATGCGCACACACTTTTCATTGCAGGAGTGAACATTATTGGAATGAATAGAAATTCTTTGTACACAGGGCACACGTGCGCTTAAGTAATTTCCAAACGCTCACAATACAATCGGACGTAATCGTCGTTATTGTTGTTCGTCAATTTTCAAATCACCATAATATGCAACGTGTATAAATAATATATTACACAATATACACGCTCATAACGCGGGTGTATAATATTATATCGTGTACCGAAAGTATAATACTACTGCACTAATATTCAAGTTTATTTGTCTTCGTAAAAATTGTGTGCATATAATATATTGTATGTAAGTGTGCCAGTCGTCAGTGTATACAATTTTTTTCTTTGCAGTTTCTGTCCAGGTTTCGGTTTTTTTTTTAGTTTAAAAATTATAATTACCACGTCCTCGAAAAAATTAATGAGCCCTCACGTTGTTTTCCATCATTTTATAATCGTTTAAGACGTTCGCATACTATTACGTTCACCGTTCAGTCAGACATAGTTAGAGGTCAGAGTAAAAATACATTTTAACCTTATAAATGCAGCTATGTATTTTAATTGTTTAAATGGTTAGGTCATATGAATTTTTTACTTTCAATTTTAAAAATATTACTGTTTTTTTTTTTTGTATGTTTCTGTAATATTATATATTATAAGCATGATTTAATATATTCTCACATACATGAAATAACCAATACTTTTTGCTGATTTTTACGTTATGCTAAAAATTGTTCATAAATATAATATTATTATCGTACAAAAATAACTGTTTTGTTAATAGCCATTAATTTGCGGTAGAAATCTAATATTTTCATCGAATTCTGCTGCTAAGAAGATAGAAATTAAAAAAAAAAAAAATAATAACAAAGAAAGTTTCTCTTGTGAACTTGGTGTGTATTGGAAACGTAAACACAAACATCAGGGAATTGTATGCACGACTTAAAATATAATATCTTACGTTTATTATGTACTTATTTACTTAAATTATTAATATTTGTATATCATATATTATTATATGTATATTTCGTGGGAGTACCTATACATGATAAAGCTGCTGATTATATTTTTACGAAATGTATGCGGGTATATAATATTATGTTCATACATATATATGTACATTATGTATTTAAGAATAATTACTATAAGCACACTGCACATATATTATGTATAGTGCGAGTTAGATCACGTTCAATGTGATGGTCCGGATGTCCCGTGATGGTATAACGAACGTGTTGCAAATATAATCGATGATCTTGTGCAGCGAGTTCCTCTGTTAATTTATCGGGTAGATTAATTTTCAGACAAACTATAATGTAAATAAAAATGACTTTCCGTCAACGTATTACGTATCCACTCTGCATGCATACACTATACGATCTACGTTTCATACCGAATCCAATGAGAAACTATCTATTATAATATGATACGGAGTATGGACGAATTTCTTTTCACCGTGAACATTTCAGACGACATCAAATTTCGGTACATGCGTCTAATGCCATATGATTTTGATTAAACCCAAATACGTAACGTAACAATCCCAACGCGAATTACTTCCGTATGGAAACTCAAAAATACGCGTCCAGACGAGAGTGTAGTTATACGCACGATTGAATGCTATAGTATGCATTCACCCCATCACTGTAACGCAAAAATACGCGATCGACGAGCGTTTATTAGTTGGTGAATTACATTTGTGTTGATGTGACGCGTGACAGAATTAAAATCAATGTCCGATCGTATAATACATATATTTTCACGCGTTGGGCGTATGAATAATAATAGTAAAAAAAAAAAACTTGAATGAAAAATTTCAAAAAAATTAACAGCTTAATTAAATTGCACCGTAAATTTTTCATATTTAAAAAAAGTAACTCACATTTTTACGTCATACATTGGGACGAGCGCGACTCGGGTGAGCGTCAAACGCGCGTCATATAATAATGGTACTTATCTTGCGCTCTATAAGCACGTTCAGGATGTTTTCAATTCAATTTTTAAACCTTTTCATAAGTTTTCACTTTTCAGTAACACGTATACAACACGATATAGGGTGATAACCGGCCACATATCTAATACCACTCTAACCCACGTATTGGATGCGGACTGGGGAGTATTCGAAGTGAAACGGCTTACGATAGTATTACAACGCGGTAAAATCCCGTACAATGTCGATCATGAAAATGTTTTATTTTGAAATATGTCGTTATATATATATATATATATATATTTAGGTATTAGGCACACACGCAGTGAATTATTGTTAAAGGGTACAGGGTGTTATTAAACCGCGACAAGATTATCCTATCCCTACGATGTAACATCGGATTTCAGAAAAAAAAACACTATAGGTATACCTACACAGCAAAACGGGGACTATTCATAAACTAAGAGTACAACCAAAATGTAATACCATTAAATCTCAGCTGGATTGGTTAAAGTGGAAACTTTGTTCTCAACAGAAAAATACAGGTGATTTAGATGTATAGGTAGCGTGGAAATTTCGTGTAGACCTGAGAAGACCGTACGCGCTTGTATACCCAACCGTCATATATTTTTGTAGGTTTTGTAGGTACTAGGAGATAATAATAATTGACAACTTAAATGTAATTAAAAATACTCGTTGGAAATGTTCGAAATAGATAGCAAGTTTTTATCGATCTATTATATAGCGGTAACTGATTAAAAGTGAATCGTAAAATAAGAACAATACATTTTTGTATATAATAATATAATTTCAAAACATTAATATTAACGCGCGAGTTATACTATAATAATAATTTTATTGTACCTATAGAACCGTATAATGAAGTATAAATTATAATGATGTTTCAATAAAACGATAGTATCCTAAAGTTAAACGATTGCATTTACTGTGTTTAAAAAATAAAAGTTTACGGTCTCTGATACCCAAAATCCGTATATTTTATCGATTATACTCTATTCACCGTATACCTGTAGGCTGTAATACATTATGCGTATAATACTATAATATAATATGAAGTAATAATATTTATAATAATGTCCATCGATGTTATTACATTTGGTCATGATACTTTTTCAAATCAATCTATATTATTTTACACTATACCGTCTACTTGTAGATCTTGTGACAAGCGTTTAATATAATACTATACACTATTATTGACTTGTGTACTATTTCGTATAATGTTTGTACTAATGTAGGTAATATGTGGCACTGATGTTGAAGCATTTTAATAAATATATCATATAATATTGAAAAAAAAATGTGTGTGAAGTTTATGCCTCCCCCCCCAGAATCGAAACCTAGAGCCACTACTTGTATCGTGGATGTGTAAAATATTTTTGTCTTTATCTGTTTGATATATTTTAAAATTTAAATAAAGTGAAAATTCAAATTAGGGGTTATGTTAAGTTTCCAAAATAATTCAAAGGTAGAAAGATATTTGATAACAATGAATGTGCATATGGCTGAACTTACTTGTATTTACTTTGTACGTATCTCTACAATTCTCATTAAGCTTGGAATAATCTGAATGAATAATATTAATTGTTCTTAAGTGGTCAACTTATTGCAATGATTCCTGATAATATATTCGTAAGGCCTCTTGGATGCACACGAAATAAGAATTTTAAGCGTATAAATATTTATACTGGAATTTAAAAATTAAATTAAATACTTCAGTAGGTAGTTGTTTAACACCATCATTTAATTAGAAATATGGAAATATATAGTGCATAAGCTCACGGTAATAAAATATTATATATACTGTAAAAGTTGTATTTAGTTTTTAATTATATTTTAAATATACAAAACCATTATATTATTTACAAACTTAATTTTTTTTTAACTCAATTTTTATAATTTTCATTGTATATTATTTCAACACTACTATATATTTACGACATTATATTTTATACATACATACAATTAATATCAAATATCATCGATCCTATATTATAACCGCGGGTCAAATACAAAATTGTTCTTTACATGTACTTTGTGTCCCATTGTTAATGGCATTAAAATCTCAATAAAACATCCAAAACATGTGTTCCTATATAAATATACATATTGTACTATAACGGAATACAATTATGATTAATTATGAATTACAGATAGGAAAATACATTTTTTAATTATTTAAATAATTATGATGGACGCAATTTCACAATTTTGTTTTATTTCTACATCTGAGTTTTAGAACTAAATTCGTCCCCAACAAAGACCTCCGGTTATTCGGTCTGAGATTATTATTTTTGTTTACTTATGTTGGGATATTATTTTGTTGCACTACAATAATGTTATTGCAGTCATTATTATTAGCTACACGAGTTTTATTGCCGTTAAGGACACAAATGGTAAACAGTTTGTTATATAGGTAATGACCGTCGTAACCGCAGAGTGCAGCTATATTTATCGTCATACAGTCGAAAAAACTTCGCCAATAAAGGTTACGTAGTTGCTAGTTGCTACGTACAGTTATTATTTAATAAAAAAAAATACAAAACGAAACAACGAATAGTGTATTAAATTCCTATGTACATTTATGTTAAATATGTATATAGTAAGTTATGTAACATGAACTGTATATTTTTTCGCAGTAGGCGTATACTACGCTATATTTTAAGTTATTCCCATATGAAAAATTGCCCTCCACGTGACGTATTTGTACATTGCTGAAAACTTTTCCTTCGACTTCTCACTACACTTACGAATTCGTACTTTTGATATTTCCCGAAATGCTTCTCGGAATCCTTAACAATTCGATAATAATAATGTGAATTGCTGTTTTGTGCACGTGTCACACATAATACGTCATGCACATGGTGGATCGGTCCCGCTCAGGGTATGGGCTCTCATATTATTATTTTAATATACCTTTAAGTATACCTATGAGAAACGAGCGTTCTATATATTCCTTTATTAAACATATTATACTGCGAATCGCGATACGCACACACATAATTCATAAATATTCGCATGCAATATATAATGCCGTGTTCCCGTTCGCGGTAACTACTTTAGACACCTGACATACCCGACAAGGGCTACATGTTAAGGGCGAATAATATAATCATTATGATGTATGTGATAGTATAAATGTGGTGAACTTTTTCAAAGACTGATATGACCTTTTTTACACACGCGTTGTATAATATATTATTATATTATATTACACATAGTATGAAAATATTTGCAAATAAAATACTAGCTATGGAGTGGTTATTGCGGGATATGTTAACGATTATGAAATAATCTGTGTTTAAAAAAATTAACACACAACGCTCCTTACTCTTTATTCGTTGTTATAAGTGAAATAAATATCCAGGTGGAAGCAATACAGAAAAAAAAAATCGGTAAAATTATAATTAATATACGTGTATAAAATGTTCGTGTCGATATCGTTTATGTTACTAAATTAATGTACTCTCAACATTCATCCGTAAAAAAATAACCTTGATATTATATTTTTTAGTGTCTTAGTATACTAATAATTTGATATTAATTCGTTCGTACAATTCGGTAGGTAATTAATAAGAGTTATTGTGTAGGTAGTAATAACTGAAATTTCCTAATTAACCTATTTTATTTTTTTTAAATATTCCTATACTGGTGCGTTACATAATCCACATGTACTGTATTCAATTGGTAATCGTTATTTAGCCGCGTTGGATTGTTGAGTAATCTTATGCTTAGAAAAACGATTTTTCAATTATTGTTTTACGTTTACTATATTGTATGTCGTATGTAGGGATTTTAATATTTTATAGTTTACAGTACTTAATATACCATAATTCATGGTTTTTAAACGTTGCTTTTATTTATTGGAACATATTCATATTATAAAAAACAAAATAATGTTCACTTACCATATTAGAAATTAAATAAAATCACATTTCAATTAAAAATGTTAAAGTTTTTTACAAGCTATTGTGCGATTCGATTAGGAACGAATTGTTATTAATTGCACCGGACGAGTAAATGTATAAAAATGTAAATACTTTTAAAATATATAAAAATCGTAAATAATTTATTAATGGATACACAAGCTTGAGTGTTTTATTATAAGAAAAAGTTATTTCCCCTGATAAATGCCTTTATAATGATAGGTAGTGAAAACGTAATTAGAGTCGAGCCACGTAAATTTACCATAATTTACAATTTCAATTGTAGTAATTTTACAACAAAACTTACATAAAACAAAGAATATAATCATGTTCATAATATCAGCATTCTTTTTTTATTTTTTATTTCTATTCACAAAAAAAAAAAAAAATTTCATTTTCCACTATGACTTTAATGTTACCCATTTTAAAAATTGGTCAACTAAAGGATCGAAAAAAAAAATGATTTAGTGTTTACTCATTTTATTCGCGCAAACCATAGCAACATATTTATAAGTGTTAAAAACAGGAAAATTTAGTGTTGAGTAAGTATATAAATAATATATTCCTTCGGTTAGTACAATGTATGTAAAGAAGTATGTATAAAATACCTCACATTACTTTTGAATGTTTCACGTGTGTGTTTGTTCACCCTTTATGATTTTGAACTTGCGTTACCATGGTTACTGATGCTGCTGTAAAATTGCACAAATAAAAAATAAAAAAATAATAATACAAACGGCCGTATTTTTTGGTCTTTGCTATAATATTCGTATATTATGAACGTTAGATTTTAGAAAAAAATATTATAAAGTAGCGTTGTCTGCATTTTGTGCCATTACATTTAGAAAATTAAATGTCACATTTTACTTTTTTCATTTGTCAAAAACTAAAAACACATGATTTATCGACATAAAAGATAGTTTATATCACACAGCCATATATGTATCATATAAATATATATATATATATATTATAGTGATGAGTTTTT
Source organism: Chaitophorus viminalis (assembly GCA_025469195.1). Lineage (NCBI taxonomy): Eukaryota > Metazoa > Arthropoda > Insecta > Hemiptera > Aphididae > Chaitophorus > Chaitophorus viminalis. The sequence continues at coordinate 128,349 of JAIPRK010000375.1, read as the reverse complement.
TGAAACATGAGTACATTTTGCTCAGTCTTCTTTATTAAAATACTTACGTTTATCTCTTATAATTGGTTTTGCGATATAAAGCAATAGAAAACTGTACAAATAATGAAAAAAAATAATAATAATAATAAGAATCGCCACAATATAAAATTAGAATTTGTAATAGGGCTACATCTGAAGCTGAACTATTTCAAACGTTTCTTAATCATTTGCATTCGTAGTGTTTGCTTGATGATTAAATCATTTTTTTTCAAAACATTCAATTATATTGATTTTGTGGTTAGGTAACAGGTGCAAGTACATTGCAGTTTGACGAGGAAAAAAACCTACTATAGTTGTCTGGATAAAATTTCATGTCTATATATATTATGGTTGCTAGCATAAAATATACGAGCCTTGAAAATGACAAGTAATTTTTTTTTACATTATAATACGAGTATATATGTTTCTGATATTTTTTTAATACTCTATGTTTATACACTGTAACCGTTAGAGAATTAAAATATTTTATCAATTTATTTAAAAATATTTCCACTTCTAATTCATATTATATTAAGCCGTTATTGAGTGATGCATTTTTGAAAATAAATGAAAATACAACGTGCAGATTATGTGTTTTTGTGATTTTACATCATAATATTAGGAACATATATAATATGTTTAATAATTTTCGATAAACCATTAGGATTTTATTACGTTCAATTCGATATGAAATTTAAACCACAATTTTCTACTTTTAAAAATAAAAAACCCAAAATGTAATCACGTCGAGAAATAACTATAAAGAAATTATATTTACTTCTCTGATAGAAATAATTGGCTATGGGAAAATAATATATAGTATATATACATACATATTATAATAAAATATCTGAGAATTTTTCTTTAAATTATATATATACATATATAATATTATTTTTTACAATATTTGTATTGGTATAAAGGAGATATATTCAAACTGTGTGTCGCGGCTCCCAGGGGAGTCGCTTGAGTTGCTGAAGAGAAAAAAATCGGAAAATAAAATTAGTGTAATAACATAGCAATGTTTCGAACAATTGTGTCTTGAAATGGGATTCGACCATTCTTCCTTACATTATTATTGCAAATATCGATAGCTTTTACGTGGAAATGTAAGTGGTAAGGGTATTCGAGCTTAAAAAAAAACTCAATCTTTTTCTTTTAGATCACAATAAACATCCCGAAAAGTTTAAAAGACACTGATTTTCTTACGAAGCTATCTCTCCGATATCTTTTCAAAGCTGTATTAAATGAACCGTCGCAAGGAAAATATATCCACATTTTTGAGTTCTTGATAAAATTATAGTGTTCCAAAAGAAATTAGTTTAATGGGAGACTATAATATAAATACCAAATATTAATTTATTTTTGGTTAATTTATATTTATTGAGTGTAAGTATTTAAATTTTTCAGTAGGTATATCCTATTTATTTTTGAATTGATTTATACAGTCATATGATAAATAAATAAATATGAATACATTACAATAATTTAAATATAAAATATAACTATTATTTTTTTGTCATGACTAAATTGGGATCCGTCAAAATATTGTAAAGACAAATAAGAGTCGCGTGGGATGAAAAAGTTTTAATATCCTTGATATGTAGTATATATATTGCATGCTATAATATAGAAATGGTAAGACCGATTTTCGGATCTTACAATTATACTTTCCGGACTTTGAACAGTACAAATCAATACACTGTATAATATTATTATATTTTATGTAGATATATTAATGTTGGTATCATTAATGTTTAGACGTATTATTTATTGTAATCGAATAAACGTTCTCTGCACTCTAAATTTTACATACGTTGACCATAAAACATATTGAACGTACTATAATATTGGTTTGATTTAACTTTTTTAATCTAGGTACCTAAATCATTGTATTTAAACGAATATTATATTTTATTTCCATTATATATTATGCAACGGGAAAACATCGATTTTTACTACCATGCGTACGACTGGTTATTATTGACCACAGCACAATCATAGTTCATAAAAACATGTCCCAAACAACAAAGTCCAATGAAAACATTTATATCTTTTATACCAATATACGGAATTGATCGGAATTGATCGGATCATAATTTTCTTATGAACCAATGAAAAACCACAAATACCTAGGTAGTAAAATCGTACTAATAATGTTATTGGACGTACATGTATACTTACGAAGGGTTACTGTTTTACGGTTTATCATAATTTGTCGTCTGTAGTTATTTGTTTTCCTGCTCGTACTTATATACACGTCATTAAAATTTTAATCAACAATAAGAGAAAATAAAAAATAAATAAATAAATAAATAAAAATGTAAAACAACCGATACATTTTTCATCAGTATCGCCAACGTCGTATTATATTTATTTGCTTTTATTGGGTAGTATTTACTTTTTTTACCATAAAAGTTATAAGGCTCTGTCTGAATCGACGGGATTAGGATGTAAAACTTCAAAATGCCACAAAGGTTTTGACTTTGTATGCCTTCGGCTCATTATTTACTATATGACTTATCAAAACTTTTCTAACCTTTGTACTGTGTACGGTCCATATGCGCCTTACACATGACCGTTTTTGTCGTATACCGATAAAATATTAGAACTTGAATGACAAGGCTGAACGTGGAGTTTCATGATTTAATGTAAAACAAGAAAAAAACAATACATACACTAATACATAATATATACTAATTGTTATTATAACTGTACACTATTCATTTATTCAACTATTGTTTTATTATTTACTTATTTACTTAATAATAATAATTATAATAATTATAGGCATGAGTCTTGGAATAATTCTATGTACAACGACAATGTGTAAATATATAACAATATTATAAGTGACAAGCTAGAGGAATAATGTGAGATTTTCATTGGTAAGACTCATGTTCCGGGTGAAAACCTCGTGTCTATATTTTTAAAAGTTATTACACAACCGTTTCGCAAAATATAATATTTCCGTATGTTGTTATTTCAACTACCAACTTTTATTTTTTTTCTTCTCCTCACGCATATTACGAGGAGAAGAAGAAAAAGAAGATATATATACTTATAACAACTTGACGGTGTTCACGATCAACAATAAATCACTTTAAATATTTCGAACTTTATAACATGCGATACGGTATATTACAATAATATAGCATCGCCCGGCAATGAAATATTTGGGGAATCTCCGAGACCAATTGCGCACGCGACTCATAGACCCTTTTTGTCAAATTACTATCTATAAATAAGTGTACTGACCCTATCTTTCAATCTAACCTTCCTATGTTATTTCTGTTTCTGTATAGTTCCTTCTAACCTTTCCCACTCATACCTTTTCTTTTTGTCGGCGATTTTTCCGCTACCCGTTGAAAAATAGGATATTTTCTTTTATTGAATTGCACGTGTCCGGTCCAAATTACAAATTTATATATATAAATATAGGTACAAGTTTATAGTATACTTATGTTCGCGGTTCGTACCTTCCTATTCGTTTTTTTCACATTAACGTTATTGCTTTCATATTTTTATTTATACTTGAACTCCGAGATGTGTACAACGTTACGAAAATGGTGCACGTACACAGATTGCAGCGTCAGTCCGAAAAAAAGAAAACGTCAAAATTTCGAATGTGTGCACACGCGTAGCACGTGTTGTATAAGCATTAATATCAAAGTCAACAAAAATTGTTCTGTTAGAGTTTCTAAAATAATAAAATATTTTTTCAAACAATAGGCGAACCCGGGTTTATTATGTGTACCAGAATATTTAATAACATTAATATTTTAGAATTAATTCCTGGTACTGTTATTGTACTCAGCTGTACTCAATTGTACTCAGTCAGCTCAAATACATATAGCCGAAACTAGACGCTTTAGTGAGAAAATGCCGAAAATGTTTTCCTGAAGAAGATTTTATTTAGTTGTTGAGTAATCAATAAACATAGAGTTTAGTGGTTGTCACTTTTTTTTTTAGGGAGTTTAGTATTAATACATTTTTTGGTTAACCATAATAATAATACACTATTCAATTTATTTTTAAATTTTATTTTATGAAAAAACTTCAAGGGGTGGACCTGAATCCTAAAGCTCCCTTGGCTATGGCCTTGGTGATAGTTGACGATTATAACATATATTATTGTTAAGATTGTCCCATTTTCGTAAGTGTACACCGTAAGATTTAAATGTTTTTTCAAGTGGATTCTTTTCGTTCTTGTTTAACTAAAAGATTTGTCATCAAAATAAAATAATAATATTTCAAATTTGACTAGCTCCTGCCGAATTTTCATCTTTTGGCGGATTTGATATTTTCGGGGGACATAATATTATTATGTTGTCCGAAGCGGAGCTGAGAATGTTCGCACAAAACGACCGCTTGATATCACCGTAAAAACACTACCGTTAATAATAGTCCACATGATAGTACTGCATCCAGGTTTTCTAATTAATTCAGTGGTACGATCAAAATATAATTTATATGCTTTGTCTATTAATCATCGAACGTCAAACTCATTATGTCACCATTGTCACGCCGGACTCGTACCCCACATAATAATACATTATAATATATTGTATTGAACTCGGTCGTGAAACTTTCCGAGATGATGTGAGTATTACAGTATAATCTATAATATGAATACAATCCTAATACTACTCGCTCATCATAATACAACGACGATATATATATATATATATATATATATATATATATATATATATGAACATAAAATTTGACTTGTATGGTGCGATTGGTGCGGTCCCTTTGATAATCTAAATGTGATTTTCAAAAAAAAATTGCCCCACTCAAGACTGTTCCTGCCATATTAAGTACACAACGTTATATAATCGTGGTCAATAATATACGCACGGTAGCAGCTGCTCGGTACACATAATAATATATACCTATTGATACACCATGGTTAGGACACGAACCGACGAAAAATACGCGACATTCCGTAGTGATGCCCGTTTGGGCAATTATCGATCGACGCGGCGGCGCGTAAAGCTGCGGATAAATTGCTGAGCAATTAAACGGTAAGTTAGATTAATTAAAAACGCATTGTCATGGACCCTGGCTCCGTTGGTGGATAGGGAGTACGAAAAAAAAAAAACGCGACCGGAAGAATAATATATACGTAGCATCTATCGGCCGCGAAGGATATGAAGAAAAGCTGTCAAACTATAAATACTATTATTATTATTATTATTATTATTTCACGGCTTAGCCTCCGTTGACGTTATGTAAATATACGTAATACGATTATACATACTCTTCCTCCATTCCACCGTAAACGTTTATCTGTAAGTATATAATATATACACACACACACACACACACACACACACACACACACACACACACACATACACCCACTGCGCTTCCGTGGTGGCGTAACAACAGCTATAGTAGCTATACGTATAAATTATATACATAGCAGCTCTTCCAGTACATACGATAAAAAACGAAAACGCGTTTTCACGCAGCACCTCTCTCCGGACGAACCACATCTGAGCGCGTCGCGGTTCGCAGAAATTCCGTTTGACGGATTTATTTTTTTCTTAATAAAAGTAAACACGCTCGCGTGTCTGTCTCGTTTTTCAACCCGTGTCTACGGTTCTATATACTCCCCCTATGCCTACTCCGTACCACCAGCTGAAACAGTTTTCCGACCGATGAATGCGTAACGCTACGCACTCATCGACCGCAAATGTACCCATGAATGTATTGGTACATCACAACGAAAATATAATAACATTATGTACACAAAGTCTCTCTCACGCACGCATTCATCTGTTTACAATACTCCCCGAGTAGCTTTTTGCGTACACCAACATTAATTACTGCTCTGTGGTGTGAAACGCAACCATAGATAATACACAATATATTTATATTTATGTGATAAGATAATGGTATATTCCATCAAACTCGGCAAGAATTTCCAAGAATTGAAGATTGATATTTGCTGATTGAGACAAAATGTTCGGGAACGTCTGATAATGAGTATGGATTATTGTATATTATCCACATATTATAAGTACAACACAGCACAAATCAATTGTGTAGTTCTATAACTCCAATATTGAATCATTGCAAAAATGTTTTTATTTACATGTACTATACCAATATTATTTAGTTTAAACATTTACTTACAATACTTATTACTTAATAAAGTTTAGTATAACAATGGTACTTGTACAGTTCTCAAATTTTGTTAGCACGAACTCAGGCGGACCAGACGACACTTCTGAGTTGCCCGTTATCTTGTGAATATAAATTAAAAAAGTTTGAGAGTCGAATTAGGTTGAAATAATTTTATAATTGCTCATCCATTTTCGGAAAATGACTAAGAAATTTAAAAACTGGCCCCACTAAGGGCTTTGCCCTCCTAAATATTTGAATAGCCCCCATGTTATTAATTATTTTTATAATGAATCTGCGGGAAGTGCGGGAAGTGCGGGGGCAAAGTCCCCTTGGGTCATTTTACATTGGATTATTATAGCCCCCTGAAAATTCAACCAAATGTTCGCCTATTACCTATACGCCACAAAGTACTGCAACTAGATATAATTTCCTATAAGAAGCTTTTCACGATTTTAATGATCAAGACATTTAAAACAAACCTACAAGTCAAAATCGTGAGCATAAACAAACAAGAACAATAAAAATTACTTTTAAATAGTAGGAATCCCGAAAATGTTATTCCATAATCTCAGTAAACATAGTTGGCCGTTAGATTAGTAAAATTATTTAAATACTCCGTTCACCGTTCTCCAGACATAAAAACCAAACATAAATCACGTTATTCCGCAATTTGCTGTTGTTTCGATGGATTCCGTGGTGTTGTATGCCATTCAAAATACATAGATCACATTAAATAATATCTATTACAGAATAAATTACATGCTCGTAGATTTCTTTGATATCTAGTTTTTTAATAATTAATAAGTAGTGCTAACAATACTATTTGTTTTTGATTTTGTTCCACTTTGATATATCCGGGTTCGAACAGCAGTGCGAGTAGACACAGTCGGCTACGACGTTCTTTAAACCTACCGTTACATTACATTTACAATATTTTATAGATAATATAAAATTATTAAAACGATTAGATAAAAGTCCATTACTAAGCTTTTATGAGGCCGTCAAAAATTTCATATAGCCACTTGTTGTTGTCCATTCACAATGAATGACAGTGGTAAAACTTGTCTGAATAAGAGCCGGCCCCGCACCTAATCGCAGCCGTCCGGCAATTTATAAATCATATTCCCGCTCTATGCGCACGTATATAAATGTATACACGGGCACATAACTCGGGGTCAAGTGATACTTTCTCGAATATTTATATAATATTCACGGTGTATTATAAACAGCAATGGTTTAAAGCTACTGTAATATACTCCGTTAGGGTTGTTACGGGCGCTTATCGCGTATACACAAGCACCTTCCTATAAATGTTCCGACGCGTACACTGTCCAATATATTATAATAATAGCTATAACAATAATAATAATAATGACATACATTATGTAATATATATTATATTATTACGGTACTCGTAAAGTTATTTATACATATATACATAATCGCATAATATTTATATAATATTTTACATGTATCGGTCGTCATAACATTTTAATATCCGAATCGCATTTGGAAAATCCCGCCGCCGCCGCGTTAAGTCGTTTAAATTTCGTTTGTTGATGTCTCATATACGCAAAACACAATAATAATAATATCCTTTATCATAGCTTCGTCGGCTGCAAATGTGTGCATCTTCATCAGTTGTTTGCGTGTGTATTTACGTCGAGTGTAAGTAATCTCCATGAGTTAACCATCGTTGCATGGATTCCTGATTCTACGAAAAGAATTATTCCTGTGTATTATTATAATAATATAGGTAGTATTATTATCTACATGATATCGTGCAATAGATTGCTGAACGCGAGTTCTGCATAGACGCATGTATAAGAATACTCCGGTGGATAACATTATGTTAAATTATTCGTATTATATTATACTTTCTTATATTGTATTGATCACCATCCTCATTTATAACGAAATCATGAGTTGAGTATTCGTGCTCGAAATCCGGATCAGGAAAAAATATTTGCTCTGCCGTAACAAATTCAACTGTTTACTGGCAAACTTCGAAGAATTCGCCTTTTCACCAGTAAAAATATACGTCTGAAGTATAAATTTGCATTCCATATTTCCATCCCAAATGATATTCCTGACTTGGACACAGTTCAACATGCCCTGCTACACTCCTAACGACAATATTATCAAAAACATGCATTATATCTAACTTACCGTGGAAAACGACATGAACGAACGACGAAAAACTACATAAGTTACGTTGTTGTATAATAGGATGTTCATCACAACGATATAATTTCCATTGATACATCTTTTGAAATCATGAAATTCTGATTTTTTAATATATGACTCACAGAAACAACGACCACAAGAATAAAATATTTAATTAAATCTAAATATTATGGTGAAGAATTTAAATAACTTTTAATTTTTTTATTTTCGAAAAATTTAAAGCCATTCATTGTAAGATTTTTTTTCAAAACCACTATCAAAACTTTTATTTTCATGAACCTTACACCGGGGGGAACTGTGTTCGAACGTTGGTGGTTCACCACAACATTACGTTAAATAAGTCGTTCTCTAACTAAAACCGAATCCGAACATAATCTATAAATGCTGCACTCATGGTATAGGTATTACGTATTTTAACATATTATATTATATGATCACGAAATCGTACTATGGTTCCGGTGGACTCAACAGTCAATTTCCGCTATTCTTTGTATCGCTATTACTGTTATTATTATAATAATAATAATAATTATTATTATTATTATTATTATTATTATTATACGACAACGTCTGGCACAATTCGCGACGTGTTGCAGATTTGCAATGGTGGCGTACCGCAATATACCAAACGTAATTTTCTGACGCGTTTAACAGTAATAACATTTCCGTTCCACCGTCGTGTAATGTGTACAATTGAAACTTAACGATATTATCCGCAGTTGACGTAGTTTACATCGCGATGACGGTAATTTCAGCGAACAGCGTAGTAACACAATTACACGCTTGTACATAGACAGGAATTATTTATCATACTATTATAATCCAGTCTGTTTATTATTGTGATTAATTGTTTCGCTAAAAACCGTTCGCATACAGTTCGACCGCAACACTTTGTCGGTGTACGAGTACCTACTAGGAAAAATTAATGTTATTATACGTTGTCTCGTATGCGTCGTATGTATTCAAAACATGATGACAATATTATAATATAAAGGTACTTATTATTTCTAGTGCACGTGTAGTACGTACAAAAATATAATCGAATAATTAATAATTGTCGTCTCTTGTATACACGTGTTTGTAACCTAGGATCAAATTGGAAAGTTATGGTGTGGAAGGTAGGGGGAGGAGGAGAGGGGTATGCTATGTAATTATTATTATTTTTTTTTTATATCGATTTTTATACGTGTCTCGACTAATTGAATTGCTGTAGCGAGGACAACTGTATAAATAAGACGGTAGTGGTTGGGTGTTCGTAAATCGATATTCAAGTCGTATTGTTCGTTTAATGGACAGTAGTACATAATGCTTGAGTGAAAAAATATTTTCCATGACATTTCATTACACTTTTATCCATAAGGAACTCCAAATTCAAATAAAGCACTCGCGAAAATTGGCTAAAAAGTGGTTTCAAGTTGTTACAGCATTGCGATTGCTTTATATGCATAACGACCAGTTGATGGCGGACTAGATTATAAGAACTGCAGGTCGAACGTCTGTTGTTAGGTCAAAGAATTTATTTTACAACACAAACAATATAATTTTTAATTTTAATATCGACCATCGTGTACAGTTAAGTTTATGTAGTATTGTTGTGTTGTTCCGTGATATATTATTATATTCGTCGTGTTCATATACTATATTATTGTATGATATAGGTAGTCTCGCACGTTAATCTGTTCACATACATAATTACGATGTAATATAACAACAGCGGATACTGTTTTCAAACGAATTTGCATACGGGCTTAAAATATATTAAAGCCGTAAAATCTAAACGTGATGCACTCACACATTTGCTATTTAGAAAAAATATTTTACTGTTATTTGTCTTTCAAAGGATTAAGGTATTATAGTTGTATAGTTGTACAGTTATATTATAGTTATCAATTGCAACGTCATATATCTATATGCAGTAGGCGCGAGGACGTTCAACAACCAATGTAACAATCTAATGTTGTTGTTCGTTCATAAACTTTAACAGTATACTGTTTTCTATATTTTCATCGAGATAGTGTCCAAGTACTTACACCTATACATACAGACATATCAGTAATAATAAAGTGATTAAATCTCACGGGCAGGTAATCGATAACTTATAGAAACACAAAACGAAAAACAACAATTTCCTATACAGTATGTAAAATGTTGCAATAAAGATCAAAATACGACTTTTTTTGGTCGAATTCCTTTGTATGATTAAATGATTCCGAGATACTGTAGCAAATATTAAATTAATATATTGTGAAAACAGCGCGTTGGAATATAGACGTAATAATAATTTACAGTTGGGATACACTCAAACGCCTGAAAATCGTAATGCTCAAGAGCCTACTATATTATATATTAGTATTTAAACACAAAATATCTAAGTCTATAGTGCGATGTTGTATCTTTCAGCATTTTACGTTAAATAGTGAAACAGAAAAAAATGAATTGGCGCTGAAGTACGTACCACGTACAACCGTATATTTAAGAATTTAAACAAAAATAAAATAAAATAGATAAGAAGTCTTGTCAACAATCACCAGGCGTTATTATCTTATCATTAAAATGATTAACATTAACTGATTATCAACGCACAACCTAAACCAATGGGTCTAGACTCTAGAGAATTGCAATTTTGTACAGAGTTTTCTTAAACAACGTTGGCGAGCAATAAGAAAGGACGACAGTCCCTCGTCCTTAAAACAAACGTATAGCTCATTCTGCTATTTTTATCTGTGTCCTATAATAATTAGCACATGTGATAAAATCGTAACCCTATGGCCTTTATATTATAATTTTACTGTTATTTTAATTTTTGCTGCGCTTGTTATTTTATGCATGTGGCGCGATATTCCCTAAAATGTAAGGATTGTTGTTTAAAACAACGGATAGTATTTTTGTTATTGCGCTAATAGTTATGTAAGTTAATATCTGATTTTTTTTCTCTTCGCAGATATTTGGAGCCATAACTGCCATATTACAATTCGTGCTGCCGTTCCTGATCATAGCTTTCTGTTACGTCCGGGTGTGGCTCAAGTTGAACGACCGGGCCAGATGTAAGCCTGGCACGTCGACGAAAAACGCCAGGCGAGAAGAAGTGGAACGTGAGAGGAAAAGTCGGACAAACAGGTATACTATATAATATCACACGCGCGCGTGTACACTATGTAATATATATGGGAATGGTTATATCAAGTGTACCAGCGGTTCCTAGCCTTTAGTGGCACGTGAATCCATTAAAAACACTAATCCTTGAAGCCACGGGTCCCCGAGCTTGTGAGCTAAAAATATTGCTACAATAATTAATTTTTTCATAGATATACATATTTTGATAATATCCGCACGTGACGTATTGTATGTGGGTGGGTATACGATCGGGAGGATAATACTACCGCGAACCCTTGAAATGAGTGTCATGTATCTCCAGGGGTCGCGGAACGCAGGTTAACAGGTTGACTGCCACGATGAATATATGAGGATTCCTAGGGAATGCAATAGTCTTACACATACATGTACCACCGAACTATGCGTATGACACTAAAAGCCCGAACACATTGTATTGAATTATAGGCTCTTTAGGGCCAAATGAACTGTTAACGTGTACAGTTTCATGTGGAAATATAATATTTCATCAACACCTCCATGAAAATTCAGCTAAATATTTACCGTGACTCAACTGAAATTGATTTTTTGAAGGTAAAATAAAAAATTATCATGGCTTATTCTATCCATAAAGTTAATTTTGGATCAATGGTTGATCCCACATGGCAGTCAACGTACGTACATACTTCAATAACCGCTGGTGTATGCAATGTGGCAACAATACGGTTCCGAATGGTTTTTAAAAAGCTCAATTATTCGCACGCGCACGTTTGAATTCAATTCAAAACCGTTATAATGTTATTCGTGAACCGATACTACATGCACTCCACGGGGTTACGGTGTAACTACGTAATACTACACTTCGCGCAGTACAATGATCTTCGGTAGGTGGGTAGATGGACAGAGTAGGAAGAGTGGAAAAAGAGATTACAATTTACCGATATCAGCCCCCACTCGTTTACGGGTAAAATAACTATTATAACACAATGTAAATTATAACAATATTTCCTTATCCATCCCCGTCGTCGGTGTTGCGTTGAAACGGGTACCACGGCGGTGGCGGCCGATTCCTGCACCAGGCGCTGTTTTTATTTCAGTCCATTAGGTTTAGAATTTAACAACGGGGTATTGAGATGAGGGGGGTGAGGGGAACTCGGGTTGTAACATCTTGGATGATTTCCCATCGGACCGTCATGCCGCTTCCATCCACGACTACACTCGCTTGTACACCGCGGCATATACACCATTGCTTAAACACACACACACACATTTTTGGCCCGTTTGCTTTCCGCTGCATTCGTGCGTTGTTTACCAGTCACTTAAGTTAAAAACAAATAAAACTTAAACAAAATAACTCCAACTTACCGACATCGCGCGCGCTGTACTTTCCGTCGCGGTAATAATACGGTCTCGCCAACATATCCGTCGCTGCTCCTTCCGACCGATCGATCCCCGGGCCTACCTATATCCTGCACGTGTTGCTTCACCGCCGATGGCAGCTTGTTGCTATAAGACGATCCCATCGGTGCCGAGGTTAATGCCAAATGTGCATCGTTAATGGACTCTTTTGCCCGTTCAAATTCGTTCCGGCCAACAGTTTGACGATACGGGCCGTGGGGTGACAAACAATGCTGTGAAAACGCGATGCGTTCCCCTCGAATCGTACAAAACAAACGATGGTTCCCCACGGACGTGACAATAGGACGCGAAAACTTCTCCCACGGGACGTTTCATCGTGATTTACCGAAAACCACGCCCGTTGGTTCCGATCGCCGTGGTCCAAACCATGGAACACATACCAATAGAGTATTAAAATATACCATAATTGTCTTGCTTATGAAGTATCAGTGGTATAGAGGTCAATCAGACATAAACCACACACGTAAACTAATAATCACATCGTATGTGTCCGGACACGTAAACAAAATCACATCTTGGGGAAGAAGGGGTCATAGTATTTTTTCAATAACCACAATCTTCTCTCTTTACGCAATTTTTGTTACTGACGCATGCGTCCTTGCATTGCATATAATTATATCTATAATCCAAATTATACATACATAATACATTTAAAAACAATTAATATTATAAGATTTAGGTATTATGTGTTATGTTTAGAAGAACTATATAATATATTCAAGAATAAAATCCAACTTTTGTGATCATTTGACAAACGTATTCATATAATGGTATAGTTTCAGTTCATGTTTTGTAGAGCCAACTCAGTATGTCTAACTTGCTTCATATTTTTCCGTATTTCCGTAAATATGTTTGAAGTTTCCGTAAAGTTGAGAACAATCGTTTAACTGTGGCAGTTGTAACAGGTAATGTGGCTAAAATTTGTAACAGACCGTAAGTTTGTAAGTATGGAAAAACGAGACTACGTTGTACGAAACTTATTAAAACGAGACGTGTGTAACGGCAGGAACACGTCCGTGAGCTTGTCAGGAACAACGAATAGTTCTAGTCTCTGTAAAATCTGAAAGCACCACTATTTCCGTCCGGTTCCCAACTCGGCCAACGGGTTATGTGCGTCTTTTATAACTTATTAGATCTTATTTTTTAATCGCCTAGTAATTTTAACCCACGTCCAGACGGTTTATTTTAACTATGATAAATAATAAATAAATAACGTTGTATTGCAGCCCCAAAACAATTTTTTTTCTTATTATTATTAAAAACTTGTTTTTAACTTTTACACATTGAATTCATATAAGAAGTTTGTTTATTTTAAAATGGAATAACAATAAGAATTTAAAACCATTTTCTCTACGTACCATTTTAAAACTATTAATTTATCATGTATACTAGCAGAGAATCACTACGATATGCTTTGTACCTAACCAACATTATTACCAACAAATTAAAATCATTGCATAGTGAATTACATGCATATTTGGGATGGCAGTCACCCTACGACCTCCAAGGCTATAACGATGTAACACTGACCTTTAGTGTTTTTCTCAATGTTGTTATGACATTTTAAATTACTTACACACCATAAATTATTTACAAAAGGAAAAAAATATATATATTAATGGGCGATAAAATAAACATCAAAACAGTTTTTATTTTGTTGGATATTTGTAGGGGTGTAATAAAATTGTCTTGGTTTTATTTATTATATCATAATCTTATATGGAACATTAATGCGTATTGGTGTCAAATCAATTATTTTCGTATGACTATTGCATATAGTTTAATATAGAGAGACCGCTACGTATACCGATTATATTATCGTTTTGAAGCCAAATATTCGATAATTAACCTCTGTTAAAGGTCTATCTGCGTTTGCCTTGTTCATTACTTCATTAGATTTTGTAAAATATTAAAAAATTGATAGAAAGTATTCTATAGTCATAGAACGAACACTGGTCATAGATAAAATAATGTACAACAATAATAATTATATTCTGTATAGTAAGTAGACAATTACTCTGGACTTTGTATGGATAATAAATGCATATAATTTTTTTAATAAATATCTAGACTTGAGTTACCTCGTCAACAGAACTGATTTGGGATATTTTGTCCGAGATTTCAGTAGTACCATTATATCAAAGTATTTACATAAAATGCTTATTTCTTAAGTATTGTCATCCCTTTTTAATAAATTATTATTACAAGTACTAAAAGACAATATTCTTCAATATATAAATTTTTTGTACCTCTAAAGGAGTATTCTCTAGTAATACAAACTTATGTTTTCCAAATAAGAAAACAGTTTTTTTTTTTTTTTTTTTGTACGTATAATTATTTAGTATTTTCAGGAATTTTTATGTAATAATTGTAGTAAACACTTGAACTAGAACTATTTAAACTACACTAGCTGTATATTATTTTAACGAATGTATAAGGTTATTAGTTTCTTTTCGTGGTAAAATATAAGACTGATTCAATTGGCTTAATTAAACTTGCAACTTTTTTTTAGAATTTTCAGTATAATTATTTTCATACATTGTTTATATAAATATAAAAGATATATTTTATACATAGTTTTTGAAAATATAATTTCATTATGGTGATGGTGGGATTTCTTTTGAACCTCATGAAATTCATATCATTTTATTACATAATAAATATAACGTAAAAATAATGTTCCTACGTAGACAAATAATATATAAAAATGAATCAAAATTATATTTTGTTCTTTTTGTTTATGAGAAATTAATTATTTTTTATTTTTTTTTTTTTTAAACATCAACGAGCCATTGTTATGAATTTTGCAACCATAGACGTTTTTGTCATTAATCTTAAAATGTAAAATTTTAATTTGCTTCGGTCAACTATGACAAATAAACAACTATGAACATTCGATTTTCTAGTGCTTACTGCTCTATACTTCTTTGTATCTTTGTATTTTCTAGTCGATTATTGAAAATATTTATCTCAGATGGATATAAAACTATATGTTTTATCCTTTTCCTTCTAACTACGCGATGGTTTTTATTGGTATATTTTTATTTCCATTGCGATTTTCACTCTAATGGTTACATCAGTTGATGTCCACGACCCGTGTTGTTAACTTATTGAAGTGCCGAAAGATGACAATCGATTCGTTTCATCCTACACATATTGTAACTGGAATAATGGAATAATCTCATTGTTATTAGGTGAAAAAAAATGTTTTTGATCACAAAATCCATTACTTTAGTCATGATGATTTACCCTCTTTACACAATGGATCATGAACTATGAAGGTTTAAAATCGCTAAATAATATAAAATTTCAAAGTTTTCGAAAAGCTATAAAAATATAAAATACTTATATATACTTAAATATATAACATATAAAATGTTTTCCAATAAAAATAATTAAAATTCTTATATGATATTTTTAATATTTTGCAAAATTGACTGATTTCTTCATTTATCCGTATTATATAAATTTTTATGACGCAATAAAAGATACAAAAAATTTTAAAATCAAAGTTTAATCTTATATATTTCCTCGCAATAGAATCAGTTGTTAAAATTAAAAATAATGCGATGTTAAAACATCTATAAATATAGTAGTGATCATGATAATTTTTTTATAATATTTTTAATTTAAGATTTACATAAAATGGAAAAATTGTCCATACCTATCGATATCCTTACACTGCTCTCATTTACTTAGTGCATGGTAAATGTAATCCCCCACAGAAGCCGACCGTGGTTATCTGCTAGAGAAGTAGTTTATATAGTGATCCTCTATTTTCGTTCCGTGCAAAGGAGACCATACATTACGCCACTCGATGATCGAATTATCGGACGTGTGCAGGATACGAAATGTTGATAAAACTATCCTACTTCTGTGTGCTGGGAGAGTTAGACCGGTGTATTAGACGTGATTGTTCGGACAAGGTGATATCGGAGACATCGTTGTCCAAGGTGAACAAATTAGAGAGAGAAAGAGAGACTAATATATATATTTTTCGAACGTAATTATGTAATGGGGTGTAATCATAATGTATGACTCCAGTGAACTCTTCTGGCGCACATAATATGTAGACGTATAAAAGGGTTCGAACAAATGATATCCAATTATAGTACTTGTGTGCGCTCGTGTTCATTATAATTCATGACTGTAATGGTGTAACGTGTTTATATTAATCATCTAACATAATATGCTGATTGCAGGTAATGCGGCAAAATACTATAAATACCTGATTCGTCGAGTGATAATATCTGTAAACGCAGATTCTATAATAATAATAACTAAAGCAGTAGTTGAATTGAGGGGGGACGCAACTTTTCATTTTCCTTCATATTATAGCGTACCCTTTTATTTTATTCTGATTACTATTAGATTCATGTGCTTTGGAACGCTAATTGTTCAACTATACTGAGAGTTTGTTCTTACTTTTCCAATTCAACCACTGAATCAAGGTTAATCGATCGTTGCGCTTGTATTTATTTTTCTCTCAAAACATTGACATGCGTCCAAGGAGAGTGGCTCTATAATCTCGGACATTATTAAAATAAAGAAATAAATCGGAATACGTTCTAACGAATGCAAGTCGCTTGTCGGTCCGCGACGTGAATTATTCAACGAATCCCTTGTGCCGCGTACAATAATAACATGGCTCATACTAGTTGCAGATATTACAG
Organism: Chaitophorus viminalis; assembly: GCA_025469195.1. NCBI lineage: Eukaryota > Metazoa > Arthropoda > Insecta > Hemiptera > Aphididae > Chaitophorus > Chaitophorus viminalis. Next base: position 110,824 of record JAIPRK010000375.1, on the reverse strand, counting down.
CGTTGGAGAGTGGAAAAAATAACACGAGCGCGGGACTGAATGTTTTTCGCAATCGAGGATTATCTAAAGAATCAATGTCTTATAATTTATTATATTATTGTTTCTCATCGCGGTCCAGTCGACGATCTAATCGGTCACTATATTCATGTTCACTTTTAAAACGCATGCACCGCAATAGCATATTATGATAAGACATATATAATATATATATTAGGTTATATATATATATGATATTATCCGGGATCTCTAACCTATGGATCGCGAGCAGGATGTAGCCCGTTAATCTTTTTTAACCGGCCTGCCAACTATACTAACTTATATTTTAAAAATATTATAATAATTGTCGAATTATTAATTTCCTATTTGAAAAATAATTTATTATGTTATAAATTATAGATTACATTAGTTTCTTCGGGTGTTGTTTTTACGATTATAATATAATGAAATGTAAAATTATAAAATGCTTAAAAAATAATTCTTGTCCATCCTCGATTAAATTGTCTATCTATGCTTCTCTAAGTAATTTTGATCCTTGATTCCGAGGCAAATTTCAGATTAAAAAAGGTTGAAGACCCCTGATATATAGTATGTACATTATTATGTCGTATCCGATCGATGTATCCATATATATATATATATATATATATATATACATATATCGACTTATCAGTCACTGGCCACCTGCCACCAAAATGAAATGAAATGAAATGATATGCAATTAAATGGACAGCGTTTGTACAGTGTATAATTATAAAAAAAAAAATGAAAAAAACTGGATAAAAAATATATTTTTATACGTATTACACAATAATTTTTAACTACACGATATATATATATATACAGTGGCGCCGAACTACTTTTAACAGGTGGTGCAGACACAAATTTTAACCACCCCCCCACCCACCTTCAAAAATATTACTACCATTTAGGTTCAACATCAAGAATTTGTGGTAATTGAGTTGAATCGGTTTTCTATAGCCATTATTGCAGCATCAAGTGCACCAAAATAAATATCAATTTTAAATTTGAACTTCTAAAACAATTTGATTTCTTGAATATTTCTTCAAATACATTTTCAATTTATTACAAATTATTTCAATATATTTTTAATACAATTTTAGGTGGTGCAAATACACCACCTTAAGTAAGTGTCCGATGCCACTGTATATATATTATAATATTATATGATATGGACATAAAAATTAATAAATTGTTGTGTTTAATATTGAATTAATGATAATTACAGAAATGCAAATCTTGTACGATTATAATATAATATATATATTACTATGTAAAATATAGTATACCTTTATTGATAAATCATAGATATAATGATACATTTATCATTCATATACCCAATGCATTTTTAAATTAAAACAAGAAAACTGTATTGTCCTGTCTCGAAAACTGGTCGTACCGTGTCGCTATATACTTCGATCAATAGCTTTAATATCATAATTCGGCAATGATAAATACGTAGGTAATACGAAATTGCAATATGTATAATATTAATATGCCAACGCGGTGGAGTTTGAAAAAACGATGCGTTGATGAAGAACTGTACTTTGCGCGGGTGACTATATTTTCGAACTAAATAGAGATCCGTGACCGAAACGACTTTAATCAGAGTTGATAAAATTAGCGTACCTTTGTGATTTGTTATTCAAAATAATTATGAAATTGTACCTCTTGTGTGCCGTTCAATAATCAGCTTACACACGTGCTTACGTTTATTTCTATTTACAATATTATACTTTACGTAAGCACTTAATGCTGATTAAGGTAGGTTAAGTTATAACCTAACCGGGTTCCAGGACAAAATATCATAAAAAATAATATATCACCTATAAAATGTATAATATTATCTAAGAAATAGTAACTACGATACTATGGAAAAATGTCCTCGATAAAATCTAAACAAAATAGCCTAAAACCCAATTGCAGTTAAAGTACATATTTATATACATTTGATTTTAATTAAAAAAAAAAAAAAAAATAGAATATTTGATATTGTATTCATTAATTGTACTTTACATGTAAATAATAAGATATTTATTTATTCTTTATTGTATTTATTATATTTATATTTATTTCATATTCTGCTATTTTAATTTTAATTTTTTAATAAAATAATATAATTCGATTTTTATGAAGAAGTTTGTAAGTACTTTAAATGTAATAAAATTGTTATTTTGTTTAGCTAGTATTCCCGAAGAAATTTTCTAGGAGATTTTTCGACCGGTCACCTAATACCGAGTATATATTTAAGAAGAAAAATCATTGCTTACGGAAATGTAGACTATTTACTTTTTAATTTTGTCATAAACAAGCAATAGAATTTTCAAGTTTCCGAAACTCCTACGAAAGACCGTATAGACAGCCCGCAATGTATTATTTTGGGGAAATCTTTTCAGTACCGTAGAACTATTCGAATAAAGCTACCGTCAACAATTTTAATGCAAAATCTTGAATAACCAACTATGAGAACCCTATGTGAAGCTTCATTAACATAATACACACATCTTTTTATAAATCTATATTTAGGCACATAAAAATCCAAGCTGATTTAGATAATTATACTACATAGGAATTACACAAGATACATTCCCTCTATGCCACCTTGAGAGACTTTTACTCGGAAATTCGGACTCTAATCGAATATTTGGCCTCAGACATCGATAGTATTCGATATAACCTTTGGACACTTTGTACATATCTACTGCGTGCACTCATCTGTGATGTCATGCATATCATTATGGGTAATTATGCCTGACTAATTATTTTATCAATATCGGGTATAGTATATGACCAGATCCAGTGACTGCATGACAAACACAGGCGTCAAGAATCCGCGGGTTCAATCATAATTTTACATTATCTCAAATCGTAATAATTATAAATTATTCATTTTACATTATTAGTTTGTAGCTATTATATTTTAACGACTATAAGCTACTGCTTTTCTCGATGAATTTATCAGTTTTAAATTGTGCCCTAAAAGGTAAAAATACAATATTTTATTCAAAATTAAGGGCAAGCAAAACATGAAATTCATAATATGAAGTTTGATATTACAATAAATGTACGTATTTTTAATAAATTTTCTTTGTACTTTTTAAAGGCTAAAGCCGCTTCCGCAATAAAATTAAAATCATTATTTGTGATAATTCTTGTTAGGTACTAATAACAATAACTGGAAAAAAAATCGTTAAGTCTACTACTATACCGACGAGAGTACCATAGTATCTCGGAGTTTTGGATTATATTTCACGTAGGTTTATAATATAACCGTGCACAATGAAGTACGCAGTCTGGTTAATAAATAAGGCGGACACAATAATCGCTCTACACGCGATTCCATTAACGAAATCCGTTCAATAGTTTTTACCAACCACCGGGACAGGTGTAATTTGTTTTCGCATTGAAAACCGAACCTTACCGTACGTTATAATACACGACTGCTAAAACGTTTACACGAAAAAAATGAAAAAAAAAACCGGATCATCGTCCCGACCTTGCTCGGACTACCGTGTAGACGTCGAAATTCTATATTGGTGAGGATTCTTTTACTTATTTTTCTTTTGCAAAACACTCTCTTCCTTATGATAGCTTTCCGAATAAAGCATGAGATATGGTAGTTTTTTCCTCTACGATAAGCACTTTACGGCAGGCAGCGTACCTATAAATAATATATCCAATGGTGATGCTTGCTTTTGTTGGAAATATTGAACACAATATATATATATATATACGTTCACAAAAGAAATATCAGTTATTTATAGTCTATATAATAAATAAAAATATTATTGAATTTGAATTTTTTTTTTTTTTTTAAAGATAAAAATTTAAGATTTCAGCTTTTTTTAATTTAAAAATCATTGTTGATATTCAATATCCGCTTTTCTTATTGTACATATATAAATACAATCTGCTTTTTTCTTTCTCATTCGACTTTATTTAATGAGTCATCTGCAAGCCTTATTGAAATTGAAAATTGAACTTCAATTTGTTTGATAAATCAATATTTATTTCTTAAAATCTATTTGGATCTCATATTCTAAAACAGTGGTTTTCAACCGAGAGGTTGAAAATTAATTAATTATTTAATTATTTAATTATTTGTTCGGTATACGGTGATCGGATAACGTACCAACCGAATAGCATACATCTTTACTTACCTGTGTAAAACAGTATTTTCAGCCCTTATAGTGATTAAAAATAAATATATCAGTCGAAATTGAATGTGAATCAGACTTTAGTAGGGGATTGGGCTGCGCAATTTAACAAAGTTCAACCAATAATTATTCAAGACTTTTGAAAAATGTCCTAAGTTAAACGAGACAAGTGTTTGACTCAAGTTAGTTTCAACCCCTATTTATATCATAGGAAATTACTAAAGTGCTGATAATAAAGGTTTTAATATTGAAATATAGCTTTTTATATACCTATAAGATTTTTAGCTACGGACTAACAACAGCTAGTATTAAAATGAATCTTGACCATAGTAATAAGTATATGTTAGGAGGAATTCAAGATCCACGATTCTTTCTCTCAGATCAATCATTCAGGTTATCTTATCGATTACAATAGCTTGTTCAACTTTATGACTTTCAAAAAATACCGTATTTTTTTAAAAATTTAGTCGCGACCATCATTGGTAGTAAGAATTTATCAGGTGCATTAGCTGATATGTGACCCCATGAGAAATCATGGATCAAGTCATACATCACACGTGGGGACTAAATATAGTAGCCGAGAATTAGAGAGATGCGCACTTACCCAAAAACACAACACTATATATTATATATAATTATATATATATATATATATATAACTGCACGGCGCTAAGGAAACGGAATTAATTGCCAGACACAGTTTCAGTGAATACCCTGGACTCGCTTAACACCTCATTATCTACACTATATCTATATGATATATAATAATATGTTATCATTATGTAAACATTGTTGAGTATAAATTTATGTTTACTTGCACGTACACATGATTTATATATACAGTTGTAGTTGGGTTGACTTTACTGTAATTTTTCGTTAAACTCTTTGCGGCTACTTCTAAATTATTTACGTGCACGTATGAGTACATAATATTATCATATAAAATGCGTTTGACGAGTTGACAAACGTCAACAAGAGAACGGTTAATGTACATTTTGATGTGGTGCAGTATTATTTTAAAGATATTATTCTCATCATAAGTAACAATAATACCTACCCGGGAGCCCATCACCATAAATATTTAATTCAACTGCTTTGTCGTTGATATTTTAACGCACGCGTGAATATTGTATATTTCCATCCGTTTGGCATACATGAGTGCCACGAGTAGTGTTTTCTTTAATCCTCCCCCCTCTTTACCCTTTTTCTCATGTATTTTGTTTACACGACTCGTTTCGATTTCAACTATTTTATGCGTGGCTCGCACAGAACAGTGCGGTATACGTCATAATATAATGTAGTATACCATCAAACTATGCAGTGTATACGATCCAACCCTCAAAGGGTTGACGTAAAATTTATAGCGGTCTCTTGCCCGTTTTCCCTGTTATTACAGAAACTTAAATATTGATACATACACAACCGCGTGCAAATGTCGTGTAGGCGTATAAAACCTGTTTTGATTTCAGACTTCGGTCTTATAATAGATAACTAAAAAAAAAAATAAAAATGTAATTTAAATCCCGTCGTCACGTCGTGCCTGGTGCGCACGTGTTTGTTTTATGTCAACTGCAGCACTCCCGTAGTCGGTTAATGTACACAAATATAATTTAATACGTATACGTGTACGTAAAGGTGTATAATATAAAACGGTTGCCGTGGCGTAAACTATCGTAAAAACGTAGTAGAAAAAATTTGTGTGTTTACACGAGAAAAGGAAAATATATCTTTCGGTCGTATAATACTTACGTGATTAGGAATTTTTATCGCAGTAGAATTATTATCAGATAACGTTTCCTTTATTCTTCACAAGAAAAAATCGTTTAAAATTTTCTCTAAATGGTTGTATAAATCATTATGACTAAATCCTTGAACGATAACTTGTTACGTCCGTATATAGTCGGTTTAAAATGGGATATTATAGTTTATAGAATACTGCTATGATAAAGTATAATACTACTGGGTGTATCATTTTTAGAAATTTAATGTTTAAAATACACAAAAAATAATATTTATATCATCATTAAAAATATGTATTTTGTAGATACAAATAGTGGTGTAAATCTAACCGACTATTAGACAACTTATACAGTTATACCTAACCAGTACATTGTAAATCCTTCTTATAAGTTATGCATTAATCTTTATCACCCCATAGGACATACTCGTAAAATAAGCACTCCACAACTCAAATAGTCGTTCTAATTGTATTAAAATAAAAGAATAAACATCCTACCTCTGCATAATATACATTCATGAGTCTACAAAAGTCTACGGGTAGGAAATATGTGTCAGGTGTGAATCATAAGTTTCTTCGTATTTTTCACGTACATTAAATATTCTGTAACATTTAATATTTCGAGTTCTACTCGTATAAAGATGGCAAACAATTGTAATATTATTAATTATAATTTGGTTGCTTTTAAGGTGAGAACGTTAAACTTTTAATATATTGAATTTTATAAATTTCACATTTACTGCCATGATTTTTTTCAGATGATTATCTTGATTTAACATTTTGACATTAATTTGGAACAATTAAATAAACCAAACAAAATTAACACCGTATAATAATATTAATTGCGTTCTTTTTTATTATCATAAGGTTTTTGCAAATTATATACACCGAATATTTACCGTGTTTCATAAAATCATTGTTCTTATTAATATGATAAGATCGTAATTTATATGCATATGAACCTATTTATGATAAATTATACTAACAGCCATAATCTATATAAGTAGGATACAGGTACAGCCTGACTGCAGTTAAATTTTAATGCTTAATGTCATAAAATCGACGTTTTAGAATACATATTATAAGTACTGGGTTTTATTGTTGTGTATGGAATGCCATTATTATTTATCTTGCCGATGTGCAACACATATAGATAGATATTTCTTGACTATTGTATTCTCGCAGTTGAAAAAATATTCAATTCACTAACAAAATATTTATCTATCATCTTACGGTCTAGCAGTGGTGTATCCAGTGCTTAATTTGGGGGGAAGGCAAAAATAAAAAAATAAAAATATTATTTAATATTATTTTAATAATAAAATGAAATGAAAACATGAGCATTTTTTTTATTTCTCTTTTTCAAATTTTCTATTTTATGAAAAAAAAGGGAACAAGTAAAATTTTTAAGCATAGAATTGTAATGTAAAAATCGCTTATTTAATTGATTTAAAAAAACTATGAATAAATGGCATACCTACATAAAGAAGTTCTAAAGTACTCACCTAATACTTTGAAAAATTTGCTTTAACATAAAAACGATTTTTTTGAAAATTTTTTCTACGAGGCAAAGGCATTTTCATATTTAAAGCACCATATTTAGATTTAACTTCATCAAAAATAGATTTAAATTGATATCACCATAAATGATAATATAAATTAAAATAATCTTATAATTTTTTCAGTAGAATTAAGAAAAAAACAATAATATAAATATATTTATTAGGTTAAAACATATGAAAAAGCAATGGAGGTGGGAGTTAAACACCCAAAACTCTTCCAGCCTACGCCACTGGACATAAGTCCATGATTTAATTAGACACGCTCGCGGTTCGTATTGATTTTTTCGTTTTTATCTTCAACTGCTACAAGCTATTACACCGCTGTGTCGCGTGTTGCTTACGTGGTATAATATACCTGTATGAAGTGGGTAAACATATCAATACTTCTAGAACGAACGACCAGCGGCACTGTGGGTATAATAATTAGGACGAGAACTATGAGCCAAACCTATCAGTATAAGGATATACAAAAGAGGAACTGTGTTCATCGGTTCGATTTTTCTTATTATACTATGTATTTCATCTCGTCATGCTGATCTTGTTGTTTCAAATTGAGTTACTGACGTGTTGGTCCGGTCTGAAAGTTGACAATCCTTAATTGGATTGAACACACTAATATAATAATGGCACATGGTTATAGTTTAACGAGATAAAAGCGACAACGACATTCAAAATCCGTTAAGAAATACCTACTCATCGCATTAATATAATACATATGTACATGTACCTACTGCACGCGAACCGACATAGAACCTGATCACTTATGTTTTATTTGATCATAACAAGAACGGTCAATCGCATTTCTTTGTTTTATTTAATTTGCCCCTGAGGCCCTAACCCCTGCCTTTGATGTGTTGTCCGCTTTACTATTGAATTTTTACTATGGACTGATTAATTGCATGATATCATGCGGTATTTGAAGAGAGAGAGAAATTGTTTAAACTTGTGTTAATAAATATAATAAACCCATTCTATACAAAATAGAATGGACGAGATATAAACATTTTTTTCCTTTTTTTAAAAAAAATTACGGTTGTAATATTATTATAAATAGTTGTTTCAGTATCGTAACATCGTACAACTACATTCGATCCAACTAAAGCCATAAAACAAAATGTTTATTATTTTTCTATATCTTGCGAACGGTTTTCAAGCAAATACTGTTAACGCAATATTCCGTTTGTCGAAATAAGTTATTATTTTTTCCGATAAAAGATAAATGAAATCAATCCGATTCGTACAGTTATAAAACAGACACAAAAGGAAGTTGGGTATCAATTTCCAACAGTATTCGTGTTATTTCGTAAGAGAATGCAATACGTAATATTCATTACAGCCGAAACGGTTCAAGCTTCACAACTTCACGATCAGAGTTGGAAAAATGGATTTAACAAGAAAAACGGTCCGTGTTGAGCAAACGAGTACAAGCAGGCGCACGTTATCAGGATTTATTCCACTTCATTTGGGTGTTTCATCTCACTTATGTGAATGTTAGTGTTTGAAAGTTATACTTTCCATTCTTGTCGACGGTGGCGACTCCGCTGCACTATTTTGAACTGAAACGCAACCTATGAAAGGGAGGGGACCCAACACACACCCAATATAAATGGTTTCCTTTGCCGTGTCTCGGGCACCGTTGGAAAAAAGTTTGAGTTGGTTCAAGTCGTTTTCGAGTTCACTGCAGTTTCACAGCAAACTTGTCCGTCAGCACGTCCAAAATGTTTTTGTTTCGTGAGCACGCGCGCGTCATAATGACCACAAGACTGCATTTTTGTATGCGATATAATATTATTCGATATTATTTCACTCGCGCGCCATTCCCGATTGATGTGCCTCTGTACCTTTAACGGTTTCCTTTTGCTTCTCGCCCACAGGATGTTGATCGCGATGGTTACGATCTTCGGCGTGTCCTGGTTACCGCTGACCGCCATAAACCTGCTGAACGATTTCTACATACAGATGGCCTCGTGGAAGCACTACTTTCTGTTCTTCTTCTCGGCGCACGCGATGGCCATGAGCTCCACGTGCTACAACCCGTTCCTGTACGCCTGGCTGAACGAGAACTTCCGGAAGGAATTCAAACAGGTGCTGCCCTGCTGGCGCAATGGTTCGGCGTACGGCGGCGTCGGCGCGGACTCTGGCCAGGGTCGTCGGGGACGCGTGGGCGGATACCGGTCCGAGAGGACGTGCAACGGCAACGACACGTGCCAAGAAACGCTGTTGCCCACGTCCGTGGTGTTGCCGTCCGGCCGAACCACTGCTACCACCGACTGCACTGGGCTCGATAACGTGGTGAGCGAATTCATATTATATTATATATATATATATACGCCCATGGTTATTTGCATACGAAATACATAAAGGTTCGTCCCCGCAGCTTACGGTAACGAAACAGAAACTAAATCATGCATCCGCATATTATGATATGCATATATAATCTTAAGACACATATTATAATATGCTTTTGTAGCAATAGCGCACGCAAAACTGTATAGCACTGTGGCCATTACGTTTTCCAATTTCTGTTCAACCGACGACGGTGATGCCATAGAAATTTTCGTTTTTCCGCCGATTCCAGAAATTCCCACGCCCTGTTAGTACGCACAACGTTCATAATATGATATTTTAGTATACGGTTTAAGGTGAAATGCTGCATATGTGTTTCGACAATCCATGGTATACTGATCGTAAGCATAAAATCGAAAAACAGGCAGAGAGAAGTCTTTTCCGTATTAGATTTTTGGACTATGACATATCTCCTAAAGGGGTATGCCTATACAAATACAATGCATTTCACAACAACAAAATAAAACTGTGTACCAAGACGATAGTTTTCAAAATTATTTTTCTTCTTTTTTTGTTTTCCTATAAAACATAAACAGTTGTATCGTTTTTTTTATGAATAGAATGCGCAAGTTTAAGTTATAAGTTACGTCGCCATGACGCCGTAAAACTTAAAACATATAGTACACAGTTAAACAGTAAACATTGTGTATAGTCCAGCTAGATTCTCAGAAAGTCAGAACATATAAGATTATATTTAAACGGGTATTCTAAAGCTCAAGCAAAGTTTGAGTACCTCTATATAAGCCAATACTACTAATTTAATTAGTACTAAAATTAATAAACCTAGTGCCACGCACTGATTACTACATTATATTATTTTGTATATTATTTCCAGTGGCTAACATTTAACAAAAAACGAAAATCGTTTACGTTATTATTTTTCTTCTGCGAAAAATGTACGAGACTCATTAAGCACATATTATAAAATATAATGTTGTGCAGTATGTATCACACCAAAGAGCCTTCAGATGCATTTAATATTACCTAGATCTATATATATATATATATGATAGGAAAGTGCGCGTGCGTACTCGAACGGAAAATAATAATAACAAAACATACATTTTTGTTTTTGACCCACATCAACTTGGACCCACACTGTCGATTCAGCACCGAGTTATACGTATTATATGTTATTGAATGTGAATTTTAGAATACTTGAGCATGCTAAATACTACCTACGTTGTCGCCTCTTATAGGTATTCATATATTTAGTTTTGGAAAAGGTCAATCGGACTTTAGCATTTATAAAAATCTACACGTGTTAATACAAATACACATATCCATACATGCACACATGCACACAAGAGTTACTACGAAATAGACCGTATTGTTGAACGTCAAAAACATACGGTATTACAATTTTGAAATTTTCTGTTTATTTCTGAAGCTCGTTATCCTTATTACATTCGACCACACGACGTATTAAACGAATAAAATTGTCTCCCACAATTTCTAAATTCGATTTGATTTTCACGTTTCATCGTTACGTTTGCCAATTTTACAATTTTTATTGCCTGGGAATAACATTATACGTGTAGGTATAAACAAAAGCTACAAAACGTGCAATCGTGCCGACCGGAGAATCAAAAGTTTATTATTTGTATTCTAAAATATTCGTTACATGCACTATTTTATTGTAAGTACATACCTACTCACTTTTAACTGTGAATTGCTATTAGATACACGATATTGTATTTCCACATACGTACGGTTACATTCACACGAGTTCTACATTTAGTTGATATTATTTCACATCCAAAAGCTCTCAAGCGTATTTACGGCCAACGTAGAGCTGATAATGCGATTTACAACACAAAAGCTTTAAATCAAATTGTTGTTCAAATATTAAATTTCTTCTCTTGTTACTATATATATCATATATCAATGCATACATTTATTCTTTTCTTGAACCGTACATATTGAAAAATTTCTGCTCTTTGTAATATGACTATTAGGGAAAATTCATTCCACAACGATTTTTATCGTTGGTCGGGACGCTATATCATATAATTTCGTATTGTGTGTACCACAAACGACTATTATAGGTATACTATTTTTCCAGATAATTCGCTTTTAATATTTTCTTTAATCAATATTATTACAATACAAATAAATCGTTGTTGTGATAGTAATTTAATCGCACGATGTACGTGAGAACATTCTTGAATAAATTGATTTTACTAAATTACATCGCCCGCTATGTACACCCGTTGCGTTGTCGGTAAAAGAATATAACAGAAAAAGACAGAAGGCGTGCAATATTAAAGCCGTAAAATAATACTTAGAAAAGGAGCAATAATAATTCATCATAATATTAATCTCGTAAAAAGTATCAATTTATCATCGTGATATAAATGCAGGTATAAGAGCAACTTACTGACTGTGAACCATGAATTATTGCTAAACCCGTACCAAGAAGGTAAAAAAAAATATATAAATAATAAAGGGATGATATATAAATCCGGAGCTCTTAAATTATCTGGCCAAGGAAAAAAAAACTAATCCTAAACTGAGTGAGAAAGATACAGAGAGAAAGAGATCGAAAACAATAATAAACTGGATTTCGGTGAAAAAAATGAAAGCTTTATTGTAATACTTACAGCGTACAACGAACGTGGATAAAACCCAATGCATGATACGATTGGAGATGACAAATTATAACTCAAGTTCTATATAACTACAGGTTACCGAGTGATAGATATACATAATAATTAATTTTATAAGTACATTGAACATCGTTTTAATGTACAAATTTATTGCGACTTATAGTTTTTTAGTTGTGGAAAATAAAAAAAAAACAGATGTACTTCGTTATTGGCAATGGATCGCTGTACTGTGTTTTTTATTTTTATTATTAATTACCGCACAAGCGAAAGAAAACTGTAATTTGTATTCCGATTATATTTTTTTCCACGTTTACCTGCGCTAGCATACTTCGTTATATTTCTCTGTGGTGTAAATACTAGAAAATTAAAAACTCCACGCGCGTTACATACAAAATTAGATTACCGGGGTTTTGATTAATTATCATCGCTATTATATATTACGACTATAAATCGTTTGTATATGAGTTTATATTCGAACACATCATTTTTGCCCTCCCATTTTATTGTATCTCAGACACCATGTTACATTGCAACTGATATTATTGTATATGATATATAAAACCGTTTGTTCAACATATTGGGCACGTTCCGTATTAATAAAATAAATGAATAAATATTGTTACGTTGGTTGAAATATTTACTAACTTATTCCGTTATCTGTGCAAACAACTATCAGTGGCGTGGTTCTAAGCCTACACCCTCATTTGCGGAGTGTCTACCTCTTCACAAACATTTTTTCGACTTATTTTAGTATCGATCTATGGAGTAAATCCTAACCGAACAAAATTCCTACAGACATTATATAATATACCTATGTATATATATATATATATATTATTATACTAATATGTATAATGTACACGAACGTCGTTGTCGATATGTATTCCCTGCGGACGATGCGATGTTATTTCAATTTCAAATGCAAGTGCGCTGCCACCGTTGCTGCTGCTACGAAGTACCTATGTACACCTACTCGTATATTTTAATAATATAAGACATTGCGTTCACGTAGTAGTCCGGAGTCGTTTGCGCACGTGCATAGGTGGTTTCGCCGAGCATATATTATAAAGGTATAGTATCGTATCCATAACTATGTGCGAATTTGCCGGGTTCGTGAGTATAGACGTACAACACTGTATAGACTGTACATATAAATGTGCGCAAAGTTTGTTGCAGACACGTGCAGTTCTCTTTCTATTTCTGTCTTACTGACCTGTTTTCGCCGGCGGTGGCCGGTGAGAATTATTCGCTGCGCGTCCGTCAAAATGTAAATTATTTTCCGACAACTTTGAAGTGAAATAGCACGAACACCTGGACAGCAGATAAACCACACGGGCGTAGACGTTTCTCAAAAATATCTCGAATTCATTCGTGTTTAAATATATTAACAACTGTGATCAAACCACGAACGATCAGACGACATCCACATCGGGAGTCGATAACTACAGTTGTCGTACACATAGTATATACAAGGCACGTACACAAAGGGAGTGTTTTGGGTGTTCATCCCCTCTCAGCTCTCCCCCACAAATATTTGATTTTGAACATGTCTTATGGCTGGGGGTCATTCTATTAATTCGTGCGACACCGAAAATGTTTCCATGATGTCATGAGCGTTTAATGTAATGTGTGCATGTGTGGGTGTGGTCCCCTAGTGGGAACCGATTCCCGGAAAGCGACTAATGTTAGGCAATAACTATATTTCCAGTAAAACTATATTTCCAAAAAAAAAAAAAAAAACATTTTCACAACATATTAAAAATCTATATATAACAATTTGGAAGAATATCAAACAATTATTATCATCCAAATATTTTATATAGAAAGACAAAAATAATATTTTAGCTATGCCAGTAAGGAGAGTAACGCGTATGTCATCATTATAAGCTATATATTAAAAACCAATTTTAAATTTTTAAATAGGTACAATCGAGTAGTAAATAATAGAACGTATAAAACATTATTGGTCCTAAACTTAACTATCTACAATATGATGTTGACTGTTGTAATTGTATTGATGTAATGCTTGAATGTTATTCTTTATTACTATTTACCAACTTGACCAAAACCCCGATTCTTCAATCAATTATCATAATAGTTTACAATAATCATAATTAGTGTAGGCCGTGTTGTGTAGACATCAAAATGATATTTTATGTATTGTGCTACTAAGGATATTATTATGATTTGGTTATCGAAACTGTCACAATATTATGTAAACAGTTTTCGAATAACGCTGTTTGCTGATTTATTTTTACTGCTTTTAACGGTGCCAAACGATAATCCGTCGAATTTATTAGGCTGGGAAAGGCACCCGCGATATTTCGATAAAACTTTATTACTCCATCTGCCTCCGCCGCGCCGCCGCCTCCGGACGTTCTTTCGAAAACTTTTAATACGTATATCACTTAAACGCCATTATCATCGGATTCATTAAAACGCCTTTGTCATCATTTCGTTAACACGACACCGCCGCCGCTGTGCCGTCTCACGATGTCTAATTGCGCGTATGTATACTTGGTGCAAAGTCCTGAAACCGTATAAATTCGTACCGACGACGCAAATACAAACGATAAGATTGTAGACACGTACTAATTAGTAATTTTGCGGATTAGAGACTTGGCAGTTCGACGCGTCGCTTACCAATCGACTCACTCGTTAATCAAACGAAATCAATCCGTCTAAGTCACGCGACACGATTAAAACTGTGCAGTATAATTACACGTTAAATAGGTGGTACATTAATACGTGTAATGAGTGGTATTGTTATATTTATTAATTAAGTATTCAACGGGGAAATACCGTTTAAAATACAAGGTTGTAACAGATATCGGTACTTACAATAATTACAAATCTAAAATATTAAACAAGATCTTGTTTAAGTACATAAACTGTACACTTGAATGTACGAATATGATTATCACAGTAATATATACAATTAAATAAATATAACATTGAAATGGTACGTCGATATAAAATATATACGAGAACGTGTGGTATAATAATAATTTTATTTTCATACACTAAAACGGCGCTTAGGATCTGTGACTTAACTGAAAACCTAAAAGTTACATCCTGTACGTTAGAGATTTTCAGACACTAATCACGCACAACGCTGCAATACTATAGTACCTAACATCATGTTATACCTACAGCAGGTTTGCGATACACAATTATTTTGTTTGGATATTTTCACATGTTGTCAATGTACGTGTGTGTAAGAATTACAGATCCGTACTGTATTGTGCAGAGTAGACACATCATTCGGTTTGATGCAATAATGATCTTCGCGGTTTCAAACGCACATATTTTTATACACATACTTTTCACGTAGGTATAGGGTATCGAGTTTCATATTATTATATATCTGCTGATCGTAACACAGTAATACACGCACCGAATCAACCATTCGCTAAAATATATTTGAATTTTGATGGGCTGAAAAATTCTGAGCCGAAAGAAAAATATACGAGCCTTTAAAATATAATCTGCTTCTTATTCAGTTTTATGTAAAAATAACGCTAAAAGGTTTTTGTTTTATGTATCAGATTTGATTTTTACGGCAGTATCGTTTTTTTTTTTCTTTTAACGCATGAAAGTTTTCAAATATTTTATATTAAAATTACAGGCAGGTTATTATGTATAAAGAAAAACTTCTAGCAAAACAAAATAATAATAATAATAATAATTTTAGATCATTTTTTAGATACCTCATAAATTCTTTATTAATGGTTAATTTTTTACTTTTGATAAATATGTATGCTGTAATCAACTGTACCTCTATTAAAGTTCTAATAGTACGGGATGTAAGCACACATTTTCATCAACTGAAGCAACAAATAATTATGTTAAGTTTCAATTGAAATGTATTTAATAATTAATTAAAGGTCTGCTGTTGTCTGTCTTTTTTTTTCTTGTCCATTTCTAGTATAGTAATAAAAAAATAAAAATTCATTATCTTAAGTAGACTTCACAACTTAAATTTCCTTTGTTATCTTAGTGGAGAATAATAATTATACACATCAACAAGAAAAATTAATTATCGTTTTGTGACTTTTCAACCTAACAAAAAAAGAATGGACTTTTAAAAACAATCGGAGTATATTGAACGACTACATTATTGTCCGAATAAAATACGCTGTTACTTGCGAAGAAATTTTTCGGACCATTATTGTTGATGACATAAAACAGTGGGTATGGCGTTATTAATATTTTTGTGGTTATATATTTTAATCATTTACACTAAGCCTCGTTTCATATTTATTTTATTTGCATGAAATTCTAACATAATTACTATTACTCTAACTGTTATTACTGACCTAATGATATTAGTTTATACTTTTAACCGTTAAATAATATTAATATGGCAATTAAATATCATCACTGTTCTTTTACGTCGATATACGTGTTGCAAAACAAGAATTAAAACAATAATCGCATGAGTTTATTCAAACACGTAAATCGGTATAAATGGATTGCAGTTCGATTCATCTCCAATCGTATAGCAACTAATGAAAATAATAAATATGAAATGTGTAGTTTTTTGATGGTTTGCAAACGTTTACTCTGTCGCAACATTTGTTTACTTATATCAGCTATATTTGGATAAATGTAATTTTTTTAACGTGAAATTATTGAAGACCGTCAATTCCTGGACTATTTACAGCTCCTGCAGTCATCTAATTTGGTTTTGACGTGGTGAATGTTTTGAGTTTGACACTTTGTCCATTCACATCGTAATAATATTATATAATATATATATATATATATATATATATATATACATATAAATACTACAGGTTACTGTGCAGAAAATTGACGTATACCACTATAATATATATATATATATATATATATATATATATGTATGTATGTTTATGTATGTATGTATATACTTATATATTATGTACTGTCAGCTAAGCCTTTACGCTTCAGCTGCAGCAGTACACGAAGCGTACACTACCGACTTACCTAACCTGTCACAAAATCTCGATCCCCAAACCCACTGGAATAGAAAAATATTTTCCATCAACAGATGCAATCCTCTCGGTGGCGGAGTAGATAAATATATGAAATAAATAATAGAGTACAAATACCACACGTATTACGGAGTTCAAACTTTGGCAGGCGTGGCGTATGTATATAATATTATTGTGTCGTATATAAATGTGTGCACATAATATCATAGGTTTAGAATTATGTTTGAATCAAATATTATAATAATAGCACTGGCTGTGCATGCCTATATCGGTATGTGTGTCGTATATACGTTACATGCCTGTAATTATTATGTTTTATATATATATTATATAAGACGGATCTGCGTTTCGGCTCGCTGCCTCGTGGCTTACGTACGGCCGGCGTCACGTAAACACGATCAGTCCTTTTCCATATTACAATTTTTTGCTATACGCGCGATTATATAGATATATATATTCGTACAAAATTTTTCCCTCTAATCACGAGTCATCCCTGTTGTGAAAATAAAAACTCTTATTTTAGAATCCTGAAAGCAGAATTTTTTCTGAAAAATGTCCGAGACACTTCATTTTCCTCATGTTGAATAATACACTTCGTTTCATTTATTAAGCCTTATAGTGTTCTACATTTTTCGATGCTTTTCGGAGAGTGCCTAAAGAGGTAAAACCGTGATAGTTAAAACTGTACATATTTAATATGGTTATCTATACGTTTTCGCACAATACAGAAGGTATCTCATTTTTTACCTGCGTAGTACCAATCGCGATTAACCTGGTGAAGCACGATAACATGTTTTAAAACAAATTTGAATTAATGGTAAAGTTTACCAAAGTTTATTGCATTTCTTTTTCCGACATTTCTAATCTAACTTCGTTCTAAAGGTAACATTAAAAAGTTCATGTTTTGTACATTCTAAGATTTTGAGTAAGTAGATCGAATTACTGAAAATATATTATTATGCTCGCTATACCATCACTAAAAATAATATAACCTACTCAATTAATAATTTGTTAAAAATTCGCATTATTATCAAAAACTAATGTGAGTAGTCAGCACAACCACTCATTGTCAACAGTTTTTTAGTGTTTATCTTCTGTTCAATACTACACACGGTGGGTCGTCGACGGGAAAACATGCAGCACTGTATAATAATCGTTTAGTAACCGAACAATCTTGCTCGGCATTCACACTCTTCAAATGTTATCTGCTTTAAATCTCTAAAAGCTATCCTCGGTCCAAGTACTTTAAGATAGCACAACATAACCAACATAAAAATGTTAAAACGCATTTATTGCATAAATAGCAACAATATTGTACAAAATGTTCTTATAGCGTTAATTATTTTAAAGTTATTGGAAAGATTTGAACTTTTTTATCTACCGGCCGGCTTTTAAAATGATTTATATCATAGTTGTGAAAATAATAGTAAGTATTATTATAATTATATAAATCGTGTGTTGAAATTGTTCATATATTTTATCGGAAATCTTTTACTACAGCCTTTTTCTCTTAATACATCCTATTTATCTATCGTCGAAATAACAAAACTTTTAATAGCAAACTCTAAATCCTAACGACAAAGTCAGTCAACTAACAAATAATTATATTTTAATTTATGACTACGCAATAAATCTTAAACTTAGACAATATGTGGAACCATTTTTAGTACTAAACCATATTAGTATGTGTTATTTACTAACCATATGTAACCATATTTTGTTAAAAAATTTAATTTTGTAATTTAATCTAATCACACATATATCATGTTTCAAAGTATTAAAAATAATTAGACTATTGTAAAATTGATTTATCGATATAAAGATGTTGTTGTGAGCATATATCATGATAAATAACCCTATTCAAATTCAAAAAAAAGTTTTTATTCTTTTACCAAGTCCCTAATGCATTTTTTTGAAAGCATCATCGTACATGCAATAATAATTAATAATAGGAATACCTAGTACTAAGGAACATAATTATAAGAATAAACGTAATGAAATTATCTGTGATATAGAACTGAATTCCAAAACCCGATTAACTAAAAACGCATGACCAAAAATGTATATTATATTATATTCCGTGGAAATTTCAATTTTTTTGTTTTTTTTCTTTTTCTAAACACAGCTGTATAAAGCCAATAAGATGCGTAAGTCGTGTTTTCAGGGAAATCTCGTTCGTTCGTTCCGCGAATTGCGTTCAAATTCCCGTGAATAATAAATAAACTTAAAAAAGTCGCTACAGTGCTGAACATCGGGTGATGACGAGAGTTACCACCGCCACCGTCATTTTCCGAACTGTTGTCGTGCTCGTTTCACGTCCTAAGTGCTCTGATTTCAGGGTTTATCATCTAAATTTCATTGTAAACTCTTAAAAACATTTTGATGTAAGACCATGTAAATACACAACGTAAAACGTACACAACCCGAAACCCCAGAAGACCGTGATAGCACTCGGCACTTATTCTGTATAAGAAAAGTTTGTTAACTTTTTGATAATTTTATATATTTTCTAAAAATTCTTTTACGTCATCGTCGTCCCTATTGTTATTATTATTATTATTATTACTATTGAAACATGGCAATAATCGTACCATGTGACATGTAATAATTTCATTAAAACCGAAAATATTGTAAAACATTTTTTAATACAACCTTATTACAGTCAAATATTTACTTTTTACATGTGCTTTAATACTATTATTATAATATTACACTAGATATAACGTCACCGAACTTGAAATTTTATATTTTTTATAGGTGCGTATTCGTGTAACGCTTTACAATTAATCTGTTTTAGATAGAGTCCTTGGCTAACTTTGTTTCAAACTAAAACTATTAACCATTAATCAACATAGAATCGCTGTGTATTAACGATTTTAATTGGAATGAAATTCCTCACGAAAACCGATGTTAAGTTTTAATTTGATTTCAGAATCGAACGCGGCCGTGTATAGTCATTAATCATAATAATTTATTCATTAAACATATACGTACCATAAAAATTCGTTATCAGTACGTATGTAATGATGTTATCCGTAGATTGTTGTCTTGAAATAAAATACAATAGAGTATAATGTTTGTTATTACGTTTCATTACTGTTGCATGTTAAGCATTGTTGTTTGTTTCAGGAAATATTACGTAGGCTTATCGTTATTTCCATTACAACAGCGTATATTATAGTATCGTATTGTGTTTATGGAAAGTCATATTAATATATTATATGCGTTAATTTAAATATACAATCGCTTTAAAATCCGATTACAGTATAGATTATCGAATAGTTCTATCCGACCCAATGACAATGTTTGATTTACATACAAAATAAAACCGTTGTACTTTATCTCAGATTCGGATTGAACATTAAAAATGATTGATGTTTAAGACCAAATTGAGACGCTAATTTTTGTTAGTTGTTTTCCATCTTGTTGCATTTGTGTGTCAGTTACATATGTATACATGTCACAGATATGGGTGCCGTGAAGGCGTGAACCCTTTAAAATGACAATGGCAACTGTACTGAGGTCGAGGTCGACGAGTAAAAGATTAGCGAATTATAAGAGGCGATGAATGGTGGACATGGGAAGACGAAAAAGAGGATGCAAAGAAGATAGATAGTAATTAGGTATATCGAGAGTCTTACTACTATGAAAAATAACCACGCTGCCAAACTGCAGGGGGAATATTTTTTTTTTTATTAATATTAATATTTAAGCTATAATGTTGAAAATATTGAAAAGCTGTGGGTACCGTACATATTTATCCTACGAGACGTCTTAATATGTGATGAATTTGAAAAAATAAAATAAAAAAACATCTGTGGCATATTCTGAATGATTAAAGTAATTGAAAAACGGTAGTTTATTTAGGACTTTTATCTACTATAATCAATTGTGTGTGCGTTACGCTGTGTGTGAAAAGTAAAATCCCTGATAATTCTTGTTGATATAAACGTATGCGGAAAAAATAATCGTTCACTGCAACTATATAGGTATCTAATATTATATACTGTATAGTGCCCGAGACTGAATTAAAGTTGATGATTTTCGTACGGAAATTATATTTTCAAGTTGTATGGAGTACAGCCCCAGAACAGTTCCGATTTTTAGTTGTGTTTACTTTATTTCGGAATCCCCAAGTATTCGTTATAATATCATCTCTTTTTATATAGTTGCACAAAAATGAATAGGAACATTTGTAATTATTATTGATAAATACCTATACCACCTTTTGGGGGAATTTTGATTACTATACAAATCGGGAAAGGACAATTATTAGTGAGTGTTTAGATCTGTTTTCGGAATCCTTGATACAATACCACGGGTCAATAGGTTTATTGGGAGATAAGTGTTGGTACTATTATCGCGAACAAAAACATTTTTGATCCCTTTGAAGTCATAACGAATCCTGGTATTATGAATATCATATTATGATGGTTACATCGACTCATCGTAATATCGTTCACCGTTGTTTTCACATAAGAACGATGAAAATTACTATTATCTGAAAAAAGAAAAAAAGGTTATTCCGAGATGCAAACAGTTTTGGATTTCATACCGGTTATTTAATAAGTCATCATGAAAGATATAGATTACTTTAATACTTGGAATAGAATAATCTACGTAAAAATTTAAAAAAAAAACTTGGATTGTTGTAAACTCCTCGGTTTCACGGTTCAGAACGAATAAACAATTTTCGAATGCGAAAATACATCGCGTACATTTGTCACGAGCCAATTTGTTTTTTCTTCTGTGCAGTAATAATATCGTAGATAAGTAAATACTCCTTGATTGCAAAGCACTCATTTGTATTTCTTTTTATCCTTTCTGTGCAGTATAATAACAGCTTATTAAATGTCACCGGAAATAATCAGTGCTTTTCAAACTCCCACTGCTTTCGCCGACTTGTGAATGTATCGCATGTTTTTTTTGTATACCAGGCGTGATTAATTTTTAATTCATTACTTTGCTAGTTCACGATTTTTCAAAAGATATTCTTTACCACCGTACAGGAAACAACCATGGGTGTTATGATAATGATAACATCTATGTCTCTTTATATTTGATTTGAGTATGTTTTAGTGCTATCAATCGCGATTCCCATATCCTTATATTTATTTTCAAATTCCAATACAATAATACATCACTAATACTAATATATGATATAAATATGAACAAAAATACAACCAAATTATACTCCGAAACGGTAGACTATTTCTAGTCACCTAATAAACACTAAAATCGTCCGTCCATAATAATAATCATTATTTTTACAAAGTCATTATTGTGGTATATTTGAAATATTGTAAAAATATTGTGAACCAACGTCGTTTCCGAAACCATGTTATTATAACTTTCGTTAATATCGAGAATATCGAAAACAGACGTGATCCGTCCAAATTATATTATATCAATATTATTGTTAGGTGGTATGTTCTTCTATTATACCTACTAATATCACCGAGCAACTTGAAAAACTTTTGTTCAAAGACTGCGTATTGCTGATTTGGCTTCATTGTGCGTAACATTAACAAACAAGTCCATCCGCTGCGGAAAAGTTTATATTACTTTGAAAACCACAATCCGTTTTCGATCGGGGTACAATATCTAGGGTATCGTAAACTTGATGGGAAAACGTGGATAAAAATATTTTTGTCATATCCAAAATGTTCCCCCGCGGTGTCAGTAGTGGTCGGTGCAGTAGTGTATTTTCGTACTATACGCTCACGTATTCTAAGTTATCGTATTATTATTATTATTATTATTATTATTATTATTATAATCGAGGTTGACCAAACCATCAACACGATGTACTATTCGTTCGGACGTCTGCAAACAACAGCGCTCAGTGTGCAGAGGCGTATTTCTAAAGTTGCCGTGTAATCTGCCGCACGGGTTGATAAGCGCAATAACTATCAGTTTTTTTATGCTTATACTCGTTTAACATTCGTCCGGGGTGGTGTTGCAGTCATTTTTAGTTCAGTACGTTGTACAGCCGCATTGCAAACAAGATTAATATCCCAAACAGTATTTATTTATGATTTATTTATGGAACAGATCGCATATTATGTGAAACGTGTACCCACATAGTAAATCATTATACTATTACGTAATAAAAAATAGAATTCATAATATTATAGTATATAGGATACGATGAACGTAAAATGATAAATATCACGACATGGTTAATGTATAACGTGCCTAAAAATAATTGCAGCACCCCCGTGCGATGGGAAATGGAAAATATGTAGGTATGTATTAAATCTATTTTTTTTTTTCATCTTTACGCACGTTTACCGCGGTCTCCTGAACGATAATAATTTGTTACAAACGGTACGTCCGCAGACGCGAGTTTTTGCGCCCGATATAACTTTCATTATCACCGGTGATGATGGTGGTGATTGGTTTCGGTGCGAACTGCGTAAAATGTATTACTCGCACAGGAAGGAATTCCGGCAACATAGCGCTGAAATCAATTAATCCGGCAACCATTAATTCATCCGGCGCTGACCGACCTAACCTGTAAAACATATTATATTATACGTGATACTGTTACCTCTAAAAACATCTTGCGTGATCTCTGACTGCCACAGATTATTTATCATTATATAGAACCGTCCATTTAGAATGCTGTCCATTCCTATATGCTAAGCATTTTCCAAATCCAAAACCATTTTCGGATTATCCCTCATTTGCACTTTCCATGTGACAACAGTCGTTCAATCTTTTTCGCCGCGGGTAGCACTATTATCTATAACATAGAATATTGTACAGGTGCATACATAACTCAGAACCTTTTGATCATAAGACTGCATTTGCAAGAAATTTTCAAAGCGGTCGTCTTTATAATATTATGTGCTCATATTTAACGGCCAATAATCGAAACGCCGATTGCATTGTTTACGAAACCAATTAAAACCGTTTCAAAAGTTTAAACATTTATGAGATGCTTAGCACTTTTACAACGCAGAAACATCCAATTATATCATGCAAACAATCAACGGATATAGTGTGAGCTATCAATCCATGTAGTTAAAATCCCACAAAAACCGTCGGATATCCAAATACAATTTTAAATCATATTTAATTATTACAAACATACATTACGATAGTGCGTGTTTTAATTAATTTACTCAACGGAGTTGACCAAATTAAATCGGTGGATGTGTTGTTACGCTTGCATAATTATGTGTGCAAGGATATATAATAATGTATTGGAAGTGCACGTATAATTTCCATATTCCGAATGCCGAGTCCAAACTGTGTATACGAAATAATGTTCCTCAAAGTTCTTCGAAGATCGATGGTGTACAACATGAGTTCGAATTATTATTAAAAACCTTTTAAGAAGACTCTATATTATTATAATATGTACATGATGTTATCGTCGATGATAATTTTATTTAAATTCAACAGGGTCTGGTTGTTGTGAAACACATTGTCCCGCCTCCACAATATACCACGTATATGTTATTATACATTAGTAGTCCTTCCCTCGTAAGACTATAGTTTCCCGTCGATTTACCAGTATGAATTGTTTCGACAATCACTACAATACTGCAGGTTAGCAGAGAGTTTTCCCAGTCCGTATTTCCTGGTAAACATCAAAAACTTTTGAAATCTACCACAAATGATATTATAAAATCAGAAACGTGAAATTCGTATTATGTCTAATAAATACACAAGGAAGGTAAAAGAAAAATACTTTCCTAATAAATTCATCGTTTATTAAACAGATTATATTGCAGTTAGCGGTTCATCTTGATAATCATATGTTTTACAACCATGCCTTTGCAGTTTATTATACTGCGTCGTAAAAGTTTTACCAAAAAATACATTTGTGGCGATTTTAACACAGGTGTTATTTTATTTAAAATTTATTTTTATGTTATTTTAATTTTATCAATACAGTCCATTAATAATTAAAATGAACTTTTTATTTGAAATCACATTATGCAATATGATACTGATACGCTGTCAATGATGGTCTTGTTATCATAACCTATAATGACTGATATCAATGTTTAAAATATTTCAAGTAGCCAAGGCATATTAAAAAATTAAAAAAGAACGGGTGAGCCTCGCTTTGCTGTACAATTGGGGGTGGAGTGTACCTCGTTTAATAGGATAGGTCATTATTACAATGGATTTGTTAAATTTGAATGCAATGATAGATATCATTGAATACAAATAACGATTCTGAACGGAGTTAATGTGTTTGTCTAAAATGTGAATATAATAATATAGTATTTTATATTTAAATTGAATTATAATGCAATTTCGTAAAGATTTAAATTTAAAACGTCATGAAATTGTTCCTCTTAAGTCTGGTAGAATTTTTTTTATATATTTTTGAAGGTAAGCTTATGAACAACCTAGTGTTAAAATTTTGAATCTTAAGTATAAACAGAAAAAATTTTATGAATTTTCAACTACAAAATAACTTGCAAATTATCGAGATTTTAATTTATACAAATTTGAACTTTATGGGCTTATAAAAAAAATTTGAGTGAAACCATCTCCGATATTTTTTAGTTAAAATTAGTATAACTTATATTTATCCTTTAATACATTTTTAAGAGTTTTCGGATAGCCAAAAAAATGTTATAGATATTTTAAAAAAAAAAAATTTACGAAAATCAAAAATTTAAACTGTCTATAAATAAGTCAAAATATTTCAAAATACTTTGAAAATTTAACCATGTATAGAGAAAACCAATATAAAGATTTGGTGAAAATTTCAAGTTATTGCGGTTTTTCGCGGTTTTTTTATAAAAACGTGATTTGCGTAAAATTTCCCGTTTATTCGTAATTTTTTTTATCGTTTTTTTTCGATTTTTTCAAAAATTATTATAAAAGTTGGATTCTTGACATGCCCAAGTACCATTTACATCCACTTTCCTTTCAGAAAAGTTGCTGTTTAAGCAAATCATAGCATTTTTACTGTATAAAAAGTTGTCGTCAGACACAAAAAAAAAAAAAAAAAACACATCATTGTAAAATCAATAGATTCCATCACTCCGTTCAGAATCTAAAATGTCATGTTGGATGTTTTGGTGTTTACTGTTTTATTCATAACCGTTTATGGTGGTTTTATTCTAGTAAGTTCAGTAATTGTACAAATAGTTTGGAATCGTAAAGGCTTGTTCAGTTAAAGCTCTGCACAAAGTGTTTGACATCAAGCCAAGATATTTGTAGTTCATGGTGCCTACTTGGTGTTACTGTATCATGTCTCCGAGTTCCTGATAAACGCTAGAGGGAAAAATTGAAAGTTATTCACTTCTTGATGATAATATATTATAATGTATAATGCACAGCTTTTGAAGCAATGTTCAATATCATACATAGTGTAGAATTTCAAAGAATTGAAGATTATTAAATTTCCACTTCGTTGATGAAAAAAATGTTAAACATTGATATTGAGGTCGTATAGTAAGAATGTCTATAGGTACAGAATTTGTTGTCAAATTTATTATTATAAGTTCATATTTTACGGTAACTGTTGGAATATTTTTTAGTAATTAAAAAAAAGAAACCGACAAAACAGAAAAAATGTTAATTAAAATTACTCAAATAAGATACATATCAATAATGAATTTCCGCTAGTGTTGTTTCGAAAAAAATATAATTAGAATACCCGTTTGTCGTTATTAGTTATAATGAGTTCGTTTTCCTCCAAAATTGTAGGTGTAACGTAGATCGAACAAACAATGCGTTAATTATTAATTACGTACCCAAAAACAAACACACACACACAAATATTCACTATAAAATCTCGATGACTTCAATGTCAAATAGGAGGTGGAAAAATAAAAATAAATATATAAGTATACCTACTCGTCTTTTAAAAACGCGCGTTTCATTGGAACGTTTACCAAAGGGTTGATAATTATATAATCTCACATCGTTTATACAGAGATGTCAGGGCGAAATGCATGTATCCAGTTTACTATATATCTTAGCCAATCACACACTATTCAACTATTTTAAGGTAAAATAATACATACATAAATTTTATAATAATGATTTATACATACATTATATTATAATAAAGTGATTTATTGATTATTTCATATTATTTTTTTCTATGTAGTTTATTATTTATACTTACCATCATATTTATAATTAATTATTATATTTTGTTTCAAATATTATATAAATTGGAATTTTTTATTTCCGTAATAAAAAATTATTATTATAATAGTATGATATTAGTGAACGACGAGTATATCATTATTATGTTGGAAAAAAAAACAATAATATATAATATTATTATACTTATATACTTAGCCTTGCCATCAGCGTTATTATCACGAAGTCATATTTTAATTATTAATAATTATATCATAATAAGTAGTAAAAAATATTATTTTAAGTACCACGTATACGATGCTGCTGGTACAGTTTTACAATATTATAATTATAATACGCTGTGAGTTCAACCCATTTCCCGTGAGTGTGACAGTTTTTTTTTTCCACGGTTAATAAAATCAGCCTATGTACTTCCGGAAATTGGCATTTTCCGGATTAGCGATTTTAACTACAGAAAAAATAGACATCCGCAGTGATGTGGGGCAAACGGTTAAATTATATACTATGAGCCGAAGCCAAAGCGTCATCGACGATAAATTCCATCGCTGGACCATTATGATATATATATACACATATACCCGGTTCCATTCGCTTCAATAAAAAATGAATGTACTAGAACAAATAATCCAAATATCACAAAAACCTACCGATTTCCGAATAAAATGTATGCAAGTTTTAGTCGATTATTTTCTCCCTTTACGATAATCCATACCCGGAAATTAAAACGTACTGCAGATGCATAGTGGGTAGTGTTACTCTGAAAAAATGAATGCGACTATTGTGATAGTGAAGTTAAAATTATATCATGGGTTATGTTGGTAAGATTCTCAAGGTATGAGATTATTTTGTGAAAATAAACATATCGTACCAATCAAAATATGTTTTAAAGTCAAACAAAGCGCGAGTGTATTCAAAATGCAACGCAGTGCCTAGGTAAAATTGATATTAGGTATTGATCTAATGTTATCCGCAGTAACCGGAACAATGAATTGATATAATATAATATATGTCTGTATATAATACGAATAGGATGTAGTTAAATAGAAACTGTTTTGAGATTACGAATTATGTCAAGGAAATTCAATCAGTTAAATCCGTTTAATAAGTCTCTGAATCTAATCATGATTTCCGTGAAACGTATACGAGCAACAATGAGATACTTACATAGAAGAACGACTATACTATATCTGAGTAGGCGATATACAATTGATCCTTCGTAATTATTATGAAAATCAGCAGTGGCATCAAACTGTACGTGAATCACATAATTATAACACGGATTTTCAGCGGGACCGCATGAGAAATTGTACCGAGCCACGATAAAAGGAAGCGATCAATCTACCGTCAATATTGAATAATATTATGCAAAACAACAGCAACTACTTGCGTGTCAACAATATTTCTTAGCCTTTGGTATTTTGCAACAATGGACATATTTAAATGTTAAATCGTGAACATGAAAACGAGTGTATATATTATAATACAATATAATATAAAACGACAAATTATACTTATAATCTATCTACTGTATAAAACTTTCCATCCCGTGGTGTACCAACCCCCGTATCACCACTGTAGTAGGACGACTGATTGCGAAACAATTATTCATTACACACATTTGTTGAAATATTTGGGTTTTAAACTTTTTGGGTTTCTTTTTTTTATATATATATATATACATATAATGTTTTGTTATCGGTAGACACCATTATACAATTTCATAAATATTTAGCTGAAAACGAAAGAGTTATAAATTATTTATGAAATTCACTGGTCATGGTACTGAAGAAAAATGGTCATCATTACGACATTAATTTATCGTCGTCATCAACAACAAATAAATAAAACCATCATGAAGTCGTTCTCGATGTATCGGTTTGAACTCATATTAATAGCATAACTATCAGCAATAAATCATGGTATAATATTATACGTCCTCGGATATAAACAGTAAAATATACAAAGATTAATATTTTTTTCTCTAAAGTACAATTAGATTTATGTATATGAATATGATGTATTTATTATAATATTGTATATATATTATATAAAGTAAATTGCTTTGAAATGTGAATGAGTATTTTTTTTTCTTTTTTCAATACTTCAAATGTCATGTAGTTTGTTTGAACTTGAATTTATTATCTAAATATATAAATTAATATTTAATTAGTTGCCTTACAATTAAGTCTTAAAACACTAATTTTGTATATTATTTCTAAAAACATTTAATTAATAGTACTGAGTATATTATAATATACAATGCAAAACTTTTGAAGCACTATTTGTTCTCTTTCAAATATTGTTGACATAAAACAAATTTTAAAAAACACCCATCATTGTTTATAGAACTTATTCTACGTTTTCAGACAATTTCCAACATTGTCAATATAGTGTATGAAATAACCAACGTCTTAATATTAAGTTATTTTCTATAATGCCTGATCAGAAATAAGATCTAATCAAATTCAATATACGATAGTAAATTATTTTCAGTCTCAGTCTTGGTAGTTTATATATTATTAACTATTGTTCTTTGGGTTCTGAATGATACTAAACTTGTGCAATAAATTTTATCCAAATAAACTAATTATTTTAAACTGATCAATTATATTTCTTACCGGCAGTTAGATTTTACTTAACAGAGTTTAATGATTATCCACAAAAAAAGAGTCGTTTTTATATTCGTATAAAAAAAAAATATAAATTTGAATGTGGTTCATCTAAATTAATATTATGTTATCAAGATTTATAATATATAAATAAAATACACCTTTATTTCACGGTTATAATATCTTGTATAAAAAGTAATGTTAAATCATTTTTATTTAAAGATTTTCTATTCATAATTTCAATCAGTAAATTGATTTAATAAAAATGTTAATTTTTAATATAAATCTGCACATACTCAAACCTCAAACTCAATTTGTAATATATATTAATTTAAATATATTTTTTTCGATTGGCTTGGAACTCTACGGTTGTCGTTCGTTTTTTCAACTGCACAAAACGCGAACATAATTGGAATCTTGTTCTCGTTGAAACTTTTGAAAGACAACGCGAAACTTCAATTTATGTATCTGCACACATTAGTACTTATATGTATATATATATGTATTTACTTACAACTATAATGTTTAAACATGTATAATATTGATCATTGTATTGTCTGAACACGTCCTTTTGTGATTATCTTCCTCCGTCATTACATATATTCTATAATGCATAAATATAAATTATATATTAAATTTAATATTTTCTCGTTGTTACGACTGGTTCTGTACGTAATCCGATTTAAGGTACATGTTAGCGACCGTACAGCATGTAAAATAATTACATAACATTATTACGTTATAATGATTCGAGATAGTAGACGTCTGCAACGACGGATGTACCGCATGATATCGGAAATCCAGGCAAAGCGGCGATACGGTTTATTTGTCTGTAAATACGACCGAACGAATCGAGGAAGAAAAAAATCCTTTACTACATTCTGTGTTAATACAATATTAACAAGAGACACGAGTTCGGCAGTTTTTGTATGCGTTCCAGTAGAACGTATTTCATTAGTCGTCATCGCCGTAGGAGATTAACGATATCCGTGATTTACGACGGCCCCACGATTGTCCACGATCTATGTAATATTATAACACTACTATACGTCAAATACTTAAACGTACGTAGGTACGTATACGTATATAACCGAGCAACAAAAACGATATTGTATTATTACATAGTAATAATTCGTTTAATTCGCACAAATCGGTTCGTTATTCGATAGCGCGTCCCGGAAATTAAAATTATCATCGGGTATACGTGCTCAGACTTTACGGTTCCGAAGTGTGTACGCGCACATATGGCGTGAGCTTATATTATAGACACTTAATAATATCATTGTCATAATAATAATATATGTACCTCAGTACGCTCATGGACGAATTGTGTTTTTTTTTTCCGAGTACGCAGTACAGACGAAAACGTATTTTTACTCGGTTTTGATTCTTTAATTTATTTTTCTCGCCTCCGCAGTACCTATCCTAAAATATATATTACGCGTGTTTTTACGTTTTTACATGAAATCTGCATTTTATTTCGATTCATACAAAATTATCACAATATTTAATTTCTTCTTAAAGGGTTCTCATTATAGAAATGTAAACATTCAGTGTACCCACCTTACCTTTACGCGCACGGAAATTCTTCGTTTTTTTTCTTTCTCTCACTATCTAGATCTAGGTACCTCAATAGGTAGGTAGATATAATACTATTATATAGGTATCATGGGCGCTTATTATTTTACTTTGGATTTATCTCCGGTACACAATACGCGAATGCCTGAGGATGCATAAATCTCTTCGCACGTACAATATTAATAATATATTCATGTAATGTTTTCGTTTGTATGTGGATAATAATAATTCACTCATATTTTTGATTCATCATTCATCAAAAGAAAACATAATACACATTATTTATCGGTTACTTTTTCTTTTCTTTTCATCCGTATAATAGATCCTACTATATATAGGGGTTTCAATTGCACAGGCAAAATGTACGGAATTCGATCCAACAAATTTATCCTCTCAACCATGTGATTTCGCAAATAAACAATGTGTCGAAAATGGTTAGGAGATTTGTACTAACGAGAAAAAATACATTTCATGTAAAATAGCTATAAATATGTCAAATTGAATTATTTTTTTCTAGCACAGTGAACCCGTGTATATTATACCAAAGTTAACATAGGTATATTGTATACACTTGGCAACATTTTTGAATATATACTTGTCTTTCGTTTTTTTACACTCCAAAAATTGTTTCCCTTTTTTTATCACCGCTACACATTACTGTTTAAAGTATATACAGACATACAGTGGATTCCGCTTAATGTGGGTACCAGTTAATAAGAATATTCACATAATATCGGCAAAATGGTCTGGTCCCAATACAAATGTATATTAACAAGGTTAAAAAAACTGTATAATATGGACACTTGATTCGGTTTATGTGGACAAACCATAGGGTTAGAATATACACAATACACATATATATTTAAAAATAACTAATACAATTGGATTTTGTCGTAACTATGAGCTTAATCGTTTATCAAAAATAATAAAAAGCATTACCATTTATACCATTTAATGGAATTGTGTTCCCTAAATACATAGGAGTGTTCTTACACGTTCTCTGACGCAACAATACTCGAATTTCAGTTTTAGCGTTATACGTTTCCAATATGTTTCCTCAAAGGAAAAATCGCTCCAGGCACTTCTCAACGTAAAATCACTGAAAAATTATGCCTTCGAAAAAATGTGTACAAAATAAAAACTTTTTTTGATATAAATGTTTGTGTTTTTTAACTAATTTTGGTTTTTTGGGCGACCGCTTATTATGGGAAAACAGGGCTGGTCCAAATGTCTCTACATTAAGCGGAATTCACTGTATTATCTGGTGAAACATTTTGTCAAACACTTTGACACCACCTATGCATAATATCTATTTTATAATAATATAATGCTTCGTGAAACAACTCTTTTTTTATCTATTTATATAACTGTCGAACTGTGTTCAAATATTATGCTACACTGAACAAATCTCTTAATTTGCTTATTGTGTTACGAATTTTAGAAAATTGTACATTGCAGCGTTATTATTCAACGGCTAACAGCGTATACATTATAATCTGTCGATAATACCATTTCGAAATAATTAAATCCAATCTTGTGCCGGAATACGGTACACCACCATTACGATTGAACAAGGAAACTATACAAAGACAATGAACTTCTAACACTGTATAATAATATACGTTATATTATTGTGTTCTATCTGTGATAATTTAAACCCACTCGCAATGCGACTGTAACACTCGAGTAGTCCCGTAGTTACAATACCCTTCAACCGTATCTCATCAAATTTGTTTTGATTTAGGACGGACTGATGGTGGAAGATCAAGAGTACAATCAGGATTCAGTCGAAGTGATGCTGGTGGCGTATACCCGCGAGGACGGCATTTCTGGGCGTTCTAGTAATCTACAACAGAACTCCGTTAAAACCCAAGTGTAAACATCTCAACGGTAAGCGCTCGTCATTTAAAATAATATCCTTGTCCCGCAATACATGCAAGTCACCGAGATTTTACAATAATTATTGTAATATCGTTATGTCTATTTTTAACGCGGTACTTCATCAATTTATATCACCCAAAACACTATAAATATAATATGTACACACCACCGGGTTTAATAATATAATAATATGACATGCAACGTTAAATACATTTATCAACGTCAAAAGATTAATTTGTTTATTATAATGTATTCACATATAATGCTGTAAAATAAAAACGCAGTATAAATTGTACTCAACGAATCGATTTGTTTCCCTATATTCGGACGTTCTAAAGTGTAATCTGATACATTATACCCAAGAGCACATCACGTCATTACACATACCATGTTAAAACCATTACATAATAATATAATCTTATGAAACAATCTTTCAAATCTGAATGATGCAGCTATAATAATGACAAATTTATGATTACATTGTTTATGAACACGTATTACACAATTTTTTTATTACATATTTTCAAAAACCATTTTTCCTTTTTGAGGAAAAGCAGTTCGAGTAATCTTATCAAAATATTAAGTAGATACAATTAAAAACATTCCTGAACACAAGAGGAAACTCGAGGTATTTTGTTAAAAATTAAATCAATATACAATATTATAAGGTCATGGCTGATATGTATAATGATGAGAATCCACTGAGGAAGACAATTGTGTAGGTAAACACACCCGAGGGAAAAAAAAGTAATTTATTTTGCCAACTTATCAGCAAAATAATATATTATATAGCACGGGTCGCGTACACAACATGAATAATAATGAAATATTCACAATTGTATATCTAAATTTGAAGCTAAACTACTGTGTATTACGATAGTAATTTATTTCGGCATGCCAACTTTTTATAATAATACTTAAATTAATGAATCGCAATTAACTATAATTGTTGGCATATTATAGAAACGCCGTTGACGTTTTAAATTTTAATTCTTTGGTACGCATCACACAATTGCGCTACAGCAAAGCACGCCATGTCGCCATACATATATTGCGATACAGTCGTTGTTTTGCGCCACAATAATAGTGTTAAATGGATTAAAATTGTATAAAATATTGTTCAAGTCACAACAGTTGAACGCGTGGTAGTAAATAATATTATTAACGGGCGTGACATAATGATAATCAAAACAATTACTATGCGCTCGCTTATTTTATCAACTTGTGTTTTTATAACGACGTCGAAACAGCGAAAGTAAATAAACTAAATCGTGTAAATAAATTAACAATTAAAAGTTCTTCCTGGAGTTCTACCGGGTTGTCGCGATGTACATAAATAATATTGTGCTATGCAGATTTAAGCGGAACTAATCTATAGCCGATCCCAAACTTCAGCGATTAAATGCTATTAAGTATTCACAGAAGTTTGACTGAGTAATATATTGTAATTGTTGCGGATGTATATGAAAATACATTAATTTTACTATACAGTCGACCTCAACACAAAAATATTGTCCATTTAATTCTCTTTTTCGCGCGATCATAATTCGTCGAATAAAACTATTGTGATTAAAGTTGGTCACGTTAGGCGACGGATAATTAATTTCTATTAAAACTTTTCTTTCTTTTTCCATTGTGCGAATTGTTGGAGAATTGTTATGGGTCTAAGAAACATTGGATGTGCTGTCATGAGCAGAATTACTTGAAAAATGGTTACCGTGGCTATTATTCTTCACGATCCAAATCCTGGGATCAAATCTGAAACGTTAAAATTCAGCATTTATTTCCTTTAATAATGATAACACAGCATTCAAAACGGATATATTATTATGTAATCCTTTTTTTCAGCATATCATTATAACATTCGAACAGTAAATGTGGTCGCCAAACCACTAATTTATTCCAAAAAAATCGACTATAGGAAAATGTACGATGTCTCATTTTTGTACAAAAATGTAGCCATAGCCCATAACTCATTGTTTATGTGTTTTCGGTTATGCATCATAATTTAAAAATAATCACTCCTCATAGTTTATTGGAAACGAAATTTTATGTTCAATATAAAAATTAAAATACATTGTATTGCCTATAGTGGTCACATAATTCCCACTATAAATCCCCAATAATAGTAACAATATTACATTTTTTGATTCCTAAGAATACTTAATCCATTTCTAGTAATCAACACTATTTTTACTGTCCCGTATCTGTTCAATTATCTGAAAAAAACGCGCTATATTCTTAAATCACTTACCGATAAAAATACGTCAGTCGGAAATGTAAAACTGGAGTACTTACCATCAAAAATATGTATATGAATAATTCATTTTAATCAGTTTTATTTGAAATATAAATTTAACTAAGTATAAAGTTTTTAATATTTACCATTGAAACTTTTAATGTGTTTTGATATTATATAAATTGTTTTAGTGTTGTTTTTTTTTTTTTTTTATCATATCGTCGATTTACAGGAATAAACCGCTAAACCGATTTACATTGGCCCTAGTTTTCCTTCGCGACGATAATATAAAATATAGTATATTATATATGATATACCACTATTTTGCATTTTTTACTTAAATATATAGAAAATAAATCAAAAATTTCGTTACAAATAGTGTTCAAAATTGTACGCTAAACATGAAACTGTCATATAATATTAAGTTATTGCCCACAAGGTAAAACGTGAAAAGTCGACTTTTTAGCCAATTTTGTAAATTTATATATGTGTAAAATTATATACTGCACTGTAAGATAAATTATTCATATAGTATACATATTTAAATTATATTATATATGTGTAATTTCCTGATATAATATTTGTAGGCGCCTATATCCACGTTTATAATTGCGGGTGCATAGAACAACCGTGAGACTGATCAGATAATACTGGTCGGTAAAACACTAAATCAACACATTTTAATAAACTAAAGTAGTGGACTGTATTTTAGACATAAAAACACTAATAATGAATAATGCTCGGCCCGTTACCGGCAGAACGCGTCAAGACGCGAAATGATAATGTTCGACCCGATGCCGATAAAAACACAACAGTACGCGATTGAACAATATTATAAATAAGTCATTCCTAGTGATCATGTAAAATGAGATAATCAACAATCACAATTAACTGAATTTCATTTTACAATTGTATGAATTGTATTTTACAGCTGAGTGAAGTCCGGCAAGAGCCGGCCTTTTATATCCGTAGCCTACGGTAGCGCGAGAATTCTATAATATTATAGTAATTACTCGGCTACGCCTCCCGCAAACGGGTTTTTTCTAGAAAACTCACTAACTCGAATATTTTACGATAAACTATTTCGAACAATATTTAAACGGATTGACTTACCAGAAATCGTAGAAGCACTATTATTGTAAAACGAATCTCCTAAAAAATTATGTATCGTAGATTAAAAACTATTTAAAACATGAGATAAGTTTTACTTAAGCTATAGTGCCCACGGAATAAATACAAAAAAATATTGTATTTTAATTCATTCTATTCGTCATTAATATATTAGTTTACTTCTGAATCTTTTATGTATCATATTCTTCAAAACGCTCTAAAAATGATTCAAAAATAAACTTGGGCTAGGAGTTATTTTAAGTTGAAAGGTTTCAAATAAATGTGTATATTTTTAATTTATAGTTATTGTGTGTTGTTATTTTTTTATTTATAACCACTTATTTTTAACTAACTACGGTGAATGTTCGCAAACATATTAAGGTAGTACTACGTTATTACATTAATATACATTCCTCATGCGAAAATATTATTTTTGTAAATCAGTTTTTCACAAGAAAATTATTTTCCTTGTTCTCGAATGATCTTTTTTCTGTGTTCATCAAACAGGAATATACACGGAAAATGTTATTTTTGAACGAATGCGGTATTTACTATGTAATATAAAACTTCATAAGTACATATACTTATTTAAATTAGTAGGTATAGAATTCAAAAAATAATCTTTATTCCACTACAAAAATATTTGAACGTTGCTTGCAAACGAAATCTATTTTCAAATGCTGTACTACGTAAACAGAAATCCAATATAATGGATCAAAATGAATTTGTACTCATTATTTTTAGTTTAGATACGCTTTATGATTCGAAGAAATTTGCCAAATGTTTCATGTTTGGTCCGAATAAAAGTAATTCTGAAGAATTATTGATTTTATTTATACACAGTGTATTATTAATTTACACTTATTTCTAAGATGATTAATAATAATGAATGTGCACAAACTTACACTTTGTATGTATGCAATTTGACTTCACTCAAAGTAATATTCGTATGTATATGTCATGCCAAAGTGATGATTATTGCGAAACCAAAGCAATTTGGTTAACTTTAAACTGTCTACAATATACGGAATAAAAAATAGTTGTTATTATATTTTCAAACGTCACAATGAACCTATGCCTTATACTGTCATTACCTGTTGATTAAAATTTTAATTATTTGGTGTACAACTTTGAATGAAAATACATAATTGGTTGTATGACAAATCCGTATTCATTATAACAGCAATATTTCTGAGAATAAATGCATATCTTAAAAAATTAACAATTTAATAGCGTGCCAAGCTCTATAATTGAAAACAAAAACAATTTTATTCAAATTTTTATTCACGTGTAAAGTTTCAATTAATTTTGTTACGGAAGTAATTATAATATTTATTTTTTTTTTATAGCGCTTATCTAATAATCTTCCAAAAATTAATGCGATATAAACAAAACGTGTTTCCGGAGACCGGAGATTGTGTAGAACAATCATGAAAAAAACTTACCGTAATCACTGCTGAAAATAAACAGATAAAAAAAGAAATTATATCACGTTGAAAACGGTAACACAATGCTCGAATAAAAATTAAGTACGACCAAATTTTGCAGAATTTGTATGCGTATAATATAATATATTACATAAAGTTGTTCATTAGTGAATTATATACCACTTGATACATTTTACCGTCGATGTATTGTGAATTATTTTTCATATATTCGATAAGGATATGATCTTCCATATTTATTACACAATAATGTGTTAATTATGTAATTCATGAGTAAATTCTATCGATTGGCGATTGCTATTTATCGATAACAATTTGTCAACAAAAAACTAAAAACAATCGAAATAAATGTCATGCAACTAGTTATTTCCTAGTAATATGCATATGCGAGTAAAACTAAAAACATCCCTATAGGTACTGTTGTGAATCAATTGCAAAGATAAATTAATTTTACGAAATTTCGTTTCATATGAGGTTCTTAGGTATTACGAGTCATTAATACAACGGAGCATCTATAGTCTCAAGGAGATTAACATTGTGATGAAGGTAGAAACTAAGAGAAAAAAAGAACCGCACTATAAGATACGAGCTGGTTGTATGTCATTTAGTTTGATATGAGAGCAGCTGCTGACTTCTGTACGTTTGAAGAAAATTTTGACATTTGAGATGTGTGAAAATGAGGTGACTTCCCAAAATATAATTAAAAGTGAAATAAAAGAAAACTAAAAACAGTTGTTAAAATCAAAACTATTTTCATTTTATTTATTATAATCTAATATAATGTTGGTTACATCATAAATAAATCAATAAAACTAGATTTTGAGTTATTTAAAATAGTTCATCAGATTGGTTTTTGTGTTCTCATAAAATAGCATATTTATAGATAATTAATTGTATCTAGATAAGTATACAATACGTCATGTAATTGACAAGGTTCTTATAAGAGTTGAATTGGTAATTGTATTGCGTTTGGAATTTATATATTGCAACATTTAAAAAAAATTTTCCTAATTACAGTAAAGACTAATTTAAGCCTTTCGTGTTTTTAAATTAATTAATATTGTCAAGCTGATTATTTTATGCTACAGTCCTAAAAAGAAAAACAATTAATTAATTAATAAATAATAACTAGAACCATCAATATCGATCCAAACATGCCACCAACGTTTCGGTGAAATTTTACCATAAAATATAAATATCAAAATCCATGTTAATACGGCCTAAATCCAATGAAATAATGTTGACAACAGTTTGTATTTAAATCCTATTATTCAAGATTTCGTGGGGTCGAAACAGAAAATCGTATATTTAACCATGTAGGAAACAGGGAATTGGCATCATCCCACACACACATGCCAGTGCACACCCACACAAATGCTGATAATATGAAATATCCATTTTTTGCAGTTTAATGAAACTCTATTATGAAATTTAAATCTATATCAGATTTAGAAATTACAAATAAATAATATAATTATGTGTGTATCTAAATCTAATTTGCTCACAAGATTCAACATTTTTTTTTATATAAAAGAAATGAATAGTATATAATATGTCATAGCATAGTGTACAGTATACTTAATTTGAACTTGAACGCGTTGAAATCATTTGGGGATGACCAAATAAATGTTGACATTTATTCGGTGCTGCAGGACTGATTATTAAAATATCGAGCGAATTAAAAATTAAAAATCAATATCCACTGCACGGGACGCTTGACGTAATTATGCCGCACAAGTTCACTGTGGTTGCGGTTTTAGCAATCGAAATAGGTGTGTGTCAACGTATGCCATCCAAAATTATTATTATTATTCACCACGTACCTACTGCCGCAGTAAAATATATAGTTATAATAACATGTCTCCGTGTAGTCGTATGGAAATCTTGTTTCCATACGATCGGCGGCGTTCTCGTGACGCGTGACTTAAAAACAAAATATGATAATGATATTATAATAACCCTAACTGAGAATAATATTATGTCAATCGAAACGATTATTATAACGTTGAAATGGGGGGAAATACATCTTTTGCAGCGGTAAATACTAAATATCGACTAGTATAATTATTCAACTGTAAGTAGTCTGAAAAACTAACATTAATAAGCAAATGGAATACAGAGAAAAATATTTATGAAGAAAACTATTCTATTAAATTCAATTTATCAAGCAATCTGCAAAAGCCATAAATCAAATAAAAAATTATTTTCACAATTTAATAAATTGCACTAGTAAGACGTGTTGACGTGATCCAGTTGTCTCGTAGTCTTCCGTCCGGGTTTGGATCACGGTCAATCTACAGTATAATAATATTTTTATAGTTCAGCCAAAACTATAAGGGACCCAATAAAAAGTTTGAGCTTCTCGTTTAATACGTTATGTTATTATTAAAATGCCATGGCTCACCAGTTATGCGTTGAAGCAATTGAAAGGAAATAAATCTCAGGCCGCTATATTATCCTACGTTAAAGGTGAAGAGGTTGTAGTCATCGCGTACGCAAACCGTTTTATGTATAAATCGTTTTGTTGTGATTTGAAAGATAGTCACTTCGTCAGGCGATTGGATACTGTCGAATATTTTTCAGTCTCTGTTCGTGAAAAACTACTACGGGCCAATGGTGATTGATTTAGACGTGTTCATTGCCCTAATATATGTGTATTATATGACGTATATGATGTAACGATCCAATCTGTACAGTAGCATGACGCATGAGCATGATTTAAATTCATAGTAAAGCATTTCGGTCTCGCTTGACCAAACACAAATATTTTAAATGTTTTCAATTATATTTGCTGTAATTTTTCGGTATGATATTATCCATCTATCTTGGTTCATATCGAGAAGACACCGGACCTTGAATCAGTTTGGGAAATCTGTATCGTACCCGAAGGTCGATAATAGAAGGTCAAATAAAAAATACGTCGATTACCATGTAGCCTTCAGGATAGACGAAAACGGTAAATCGCGGTACTTTAAATAAATTTACTTAAATTAAAACAAATCACTTTCGTCGTTTTCAAAATTTTATACAATATGACCACGTTACATATTTCTTTTACGGCGAAAGACCTCGGTTTTATGTAGTATAACATTTTGGTAAACAGCCATGAATAAAGGAGGGATTTTTTTAAATTTCTAGGATTTTCTGAAAAAAAAAAAAAAAATAATGCCGATGAAACTAAAATACTGAACTCATAACAAATCTGCCATATTGTACATGATAGAATAATATAAAATATTTTAAATATAATAATTCTCTTCATTCCTAGGTTCATCTTTACTTTGATTTATATTAAGTGTGATGTGACATCACAAAATCTGCTGTACTAAGGGACAGAAAAACTCATTGTCCTCTAGGTACAGCTTGCGGCGTACACTGCATCAATGCATGTGCATTGATATCGAGCAGGACTGCAGGCACACTGGCTAACGACTTCGAGCTGTCAACAGTTAAATAATTGATTTGAGTCACGTAATCAGTAGATAAATCCGCATTCTCCTCCAGAAGTGTCCTTCCAACCATTGCCGTCGCACAAATGTAATGTTTTCTTCTCTTTTTCTATCTCTTACTGATTTCATTCCGCCATTAGTAGACACTCGATATTGTTGTTAAAAGTCAGCCTATCTTCGCACCTTTGTATTACTGATATTATATACGTAGTGATTGAGGTAGTTTAAAAACGTGGAAAAATGATAAAAATTTGGGTCCATTGTCGTTGTATATGATAACTTAATAAAATATCATAATCCGCATGAGTAATTGTTATTCTAGTTTATTAAATTACAGGTGATTATTTAATAAATATTTAAGAAAGGACAAAATGAAACTGCTGCCGAATGAAATTCGAATTGATTGCTAAAGACAACTAGAAAAACGTTGGAAATATATTAAAAATATTCATGAATAATACTGCGTAGTTAAAACGGCTCATGATACTTTCTTGCTTTTTATATTTTCAATTCTCTCAGAAAAATATGGATAAATTGTCAAATTATAATCTTAATAAATTTTAAAAGTACTGTAAGTCCAAGTTTTATATAAATATAAAACCAAAATACTCATAAGTAAATATTATGGCCGTAAAACAACCAAGCCGTTACCATTTCAACAAATAATTTAATTTTTTAGAAACTTTTAGGTCAGGTGAGATATAGAAACAAGTGAATGAAATTGGTAGTTTGGTCTTTTAAACTATAAATCAGAGTATACCATAATTTTTCTTGAAAAAAAAATATTTTGAGTGAAAGAAGATGGATGGGTGGATTAGTTTATATTTCTAAAAATTATTGATG
Source organism: Chaitophorus viminalis (assembly GCA_025469195.1). NCBI lineage: Eukaryota > Metazoa > Arthropoda > Insecta > Hemiptera > Aphididae > Chaitophorus > Chaitophorus viminalis. The sequence goes on along the minus strand of JAIPRK010000375.1, from coordinate 68,172 downwards.
TAATAGCAAAATCAGATTTCTTAATAAGAGTTTAAAACTCAATCTTGGCTAAAGTTTTTTTTTAATTTGTATCGTCTATTTTCCTCTATATAAGAAAAACTGTTAAGAAATAAAAAATAACTTTTCCCTGAGAACCATCCTACAAAAGAAACAATATTTCCTTTTTTTTATCAGAAAGCTTTTACCCGTTGATTATAATATTTGGAGCAATGCTATAGTGGTTGAAATCGCATAAACAGGCACAATAAACCCACATAATTGTAAAACCAACCTACCCATATCTAAAATCTAGTCTCTTAGATGATTGCTTTTTAAACTCGACAGCATAAAAAAAAAAAACAATAGTGCAAATTGAAAATACTTATCACTTTCAATACTACGGTAGTATGTGTTGTTAAAAATTTATTTAAATTTAAATTTAATGGCTTTTATAGAATACTGGATGAATCAGCAGATATTAATATAGGCATTATTGCTGCATCATAGATACATTAATTAACAACTGTTAAAATATACATATATATATATAAACATGTGTAAAGACAAATTACAGTAAATCCCGTGTTCTTAATCCTCCACCGATATAATTGATTATTAAACAATTGTTTGCATAATCTTTGTGAGATCAACTGTATGTCAAAATGCTCAAAGAATCGGACAGTTTTTCTATTACTAGGCAATCCTATTTAAGTACCTTGCAGTTGAAGTTATTGTGCACTTAATAGACTTTTTAAACAATAATTCTCGAATTTCTCCGCTAGTTGTTACATGTTATTTAATTTATTATAAATATTATGATATATTTGATTAAAATATCTAACATATGTTATAAAGTAAAAACAAAAAAACAATCAACTATTATCACTACTAACTATTAAGGTCAAGAAATATATACTGCAGAAACTTATTTTATTTAAACAATTAAACAAACTCTTTGTAAAATATTTCAACATGTGAAACGAATAAGGCAGTAATTTTCTTTTGCCGACATTTTAGAAGTAGAAATTAATAAATTAACAATTAAAAATAAGTATTAATGAGTTAACAAAATCAATTTTATTGAACATTTTACAAAATAATTTCTATATATTATTATAAACCTAAAAAAATATTATTACTTAGAGTATATTTTTGGGGTTTTTAAATTCAAACAATTGCTTTTTTATCAAAATAAGGAAATCTCTAAAAATGTTCGAGACATTTTTATTTCCGTTTGATATTGACGTTTCAATATTGCTGTGATGGCAAATGAAATAACAATACAGGCTTAATGAGAATATAATATAAAATCGAAATTGAAATTCTTGAGTTACTGCCTAATTCGTTGCGCATATCGATTTATGTAACAATAAATAATTTAATATAATTTTAAACTTATTAAAAATTAAATTTCAATTTAAATGATTGTTAATTCTAATTATTGTTTCTAAGTTTAACAAAAATTATTATTTTTAATTCAAAGTTGGTTTGATGGTTTTTGTCACACGTTTTTATTCTTCGAAACATCCTTTTACTTACTTTAACTTATATAAAACTGATAATCACCACAACTGAAAAACGAATTAAAAACTGCTGGTGCTTTCACTAACAAATTAATTTATATTTTATCCAATGCTTACTTTTTCTTTAAATGATTAACGTTCTTCGTTAAGAAATTATAGTACCTATACCTATTTCAGTGTGTACTGAGATGTCTTTATTAGTTTTGTCCGTCTTTGAATATATTTACACAATTCATGTAGATGTTTAGATTAAGTTAAAAGATCACAGATGGTGACTGCATCCAAAAATAACATATTATTTTACTTACAAAATTAGTCGTATAAGATTATATTATTAATACACAGCTGAAGAGTTGACAAAACTTTTAATGTAGTATATTTACTTAACTTCATACGTAGTTTACTTAAGATTTATTTCATTATTTTTAATGGATTAATTATGTTTTTTATTGATATTGATACCAACAGTAAACAGAAATTGATACTGAAATATTCTGAGTATTAGAAATTTATTCAAGTAGCAAAATGTATTATTGCTAATTGTTATAGTTAGATTAGAAAGAATATTTTTGATTTTTATTCTAATATATAATTACTTTACATTATCTTTCAATTGAAAATTCTCCGATTATATATGTATACACATTTGTGATTTATACGTCAAAAGTATCTAAAACAAAAAATAGAAAATACAAATACGTGATTTCTAACCTATTTATATAGGCACCGAACATATTTTATGTAGTACTGAATATAAACTATTTTCCAGACGAAATCATTTAAGTGAATACATTTTAACCAATACATATATGTTATCTTATATAATTTTCATAATGTATATTTTGAAGCGATATAAAAAACTCAGGGTAGTATCCAAAATGTTTTTACAATAATAGATTTTTCTACTATTTTTATTAAAAAGAAAAAATATTTATAAAAATATTGTTTGTGTAATGTTGTGTTATAATAATAATCGTGTGTATTTTTCTTTAAAACGTGGAATTATTATAACAAAATTATGGGGAGATAAAATATGTATTTTAGAATAAAGAATGGTTCTTGTTTATTCATTTTTTTAAATTTTAAATGAAGTATATAATAGAATGCACTAAAAAAGAAAAATAATCTTGTATTTATAGTAGATGCATGTTCTAGACCTTTTACGTAGTTACTTTTAAAAATAAAAATTTTAAGACTACATATGATTCCATGGTTTACTATGGAATGTATGATGTTTTCAAAAAATACACTTATGTGAAAGTTTTAAATGTTAATATTACATTCATATCAAAAAAATTATTAAAATATGAACATACATGTAAAAATAAGAAAAAAAGAATAATAAAATGATAAAATAATAAAAGAAATTACGGAGAGGTTTAAAATATATCTAGTATATACTTATCTATGTATATGTTATTTACAATGACAATGATTTGTTCGTGATAAATCATTAACTGAGAATCCGTTTATCATACATACTATATGAAATGTCATTTACTCCTTTGTGTTACATATAGGTATCACAACAACACAAATTACACGCTAATTATAGTATAATTTATTAAAATAATACGTTTGAGTAATAATTAAATCACCCGATGTAATTTGGCTATTCAAAATCATTACTTTTAATAAACGAAGTATAAACGTGTAGGTATTTGTATGTGTTTTAATTTGTGCGTCTCCAAACAGGTTTTTATTTTTCACATATTTTGTAAATGATGGATATTATACCGATTCAATGAAATATGTTATTACCTTCAGTATGCTATATAATATGCGTATGCTTATAAGTCTTATTTCTGTTGAATTTTGATTGAAATCTAATTAAATATTTAATTTTTAAAATAAATAACTAATTTCTATAGTATTTCAATAAAATAAAGTCAAACAAATAAAATATTATTATTATTCATTTATTGACTGAATAAGCGATAAAATGTGAAATCTATAAGATTTTCATCAAATACCAGTATCAAAATATTGTACGGGGAAATTTTAATACAGTTAATATAAATGATATAATATAATTCACCTGTTATTAAATTTATAAATACAACTAATAGTTGAATAGGTCAAAAAATGTTTACCTGATGTACAATTAAATGTCAAAGTTAAATTTTTATCGGGAGAAAAAATTATTATATTTAATTTGATAACTATGTTAATTTGAGAATATTATTCCGTTTATTATAACACAACATTATGAATATAATTTCACTTTTTACACATATTTGGATTATTAAATATTATCTTCTTTAATTATGGATTACTTTGGATGATCATTGACTTGTTAGTTCTTAAGTTTGGTAAACAAAACCATGTAGTAATTGACATCAGAAGTTTCAAAAGTTGACCATGAACCGAAAATATTTCAATCTTTAGCATGAATAATCAATCGAGACCCTTGAAATACTGCTCAAATCCTTAATAGAATAATAATAAACTTTTATAATATGTGCATACATTAAAATATGTACTAACTTACTAGAATAAATAATATACCTAAACCTAATGGTATGATGTCAAAACAACTAAACCTAAATCTCTTCAGTGATTGTTATTATATATGCATTTTGGTAATCTTTTTATAAGCTAATTGTATATTTTTTTTTAAGTAATTATTATTATTTTATCATATTCAAATTTATGTGCTTCTAAATGTATGTATGTATTTTTAATGTGATTTTTAATCATATATTGGGATTTTTTTTTTCATGGTTTGGTTGCAACCTATTGTGGCATATATTTTACACTATATGTTAAACTATTTGTAGTATGAATACTTATATATGAAAATATTTTTAGAGTGTATGTAATTAATTAACAAATATATTTTAAATTGCAATATGATACATAAGCGAGATACTTTTTTTTTGTGCTTTAACATAATTATTTCCAATAACAAAAATTTTATATAATATTAAACATATACTTTCACTTAAGTAATATTATGCTCCTCAGTTATTAGTAATAATTTTACAATTTCCTCCATCATTTATTACACTTATATTGTATTAACTTAGTATAAGCATATTTTTAATTTTAATTGATAAAAATAATAAAAACCATATGAAATATAATGAATTATAGTAATATCGATATAATTTTTCAATTTTAAATTACGAACAATTCTCCAATTTCGTTGTAAATTATAACTCATGGACTGATTAAATTTTAAACCCTACATTATTACGTTTTATTTTGGTTAGTAAATAAATGAATATCTTGTGATTTTAAAATACAATGAAACATAAGGCATTTCATCTAATTTTGAAAATTCAGATTATCTAAACTAGATTTTTCATAGATATTGACCATACACTTTTATTTAATTTTTAATTTTTAATTTTCGTATAAGATTTGGTTATATTATTTGAGATACAATGATATAAAATATTCAATATTTATCTTTCACTCAGAAGCGTTTTTCCACTATAATAATCCATCATTTCTCTCAAATATATTTAAATTATACGAGCCGTGAGTAAAAGAACCAACACTAGGAACCCATTTTTATAGGGTTTCATTTTTAAACTAAATCATCTAAATACATCTGAATCATCCATCGGGAAATTTTACCTTTTTTTAGTTTAAGAATATAATAATATACTCTACTCACATAATAACATTGTATCGGTATAAAATATATTTTATAAAAAAATATTATTTATTGATAATGAATGGTACATATATTACCATGTATAATAATGCCATAAAGCAAATATATAAATATCTATATGAAATATAATAGGATACAATATAACACATTGAATGTGCTATGAAATCATAACAAGAAAAAAAAAAAGAATAAGCAAATAAAAATTCAATTATTACCTATGAGTCGTCTTTAAAATAAAATCGCAGCTAATATACCGTATAACTTGTACTGTATATATCTGTCATATTGAGAAACCTCGTTGAATTTAAGTATAATAAGAATGTCGATAGATATTACAATGATTACAATTTTATTTGAGCAGTGAAAATCGAAATACACACGTTTTTGATTATTCTCAAAAAATAGTATTACCAAGCACAGAAATAAAATAATGATCACGTAAACTCTACGGTACGACGAATGGTATCGTTATTTTTATTTTTTTTTTTTTTTTGCTACAGACGTACGTTAATATACTTTGTGAATACGCATCTTTATTGCAATACTCCGCGTCAAGCGATGAATTATTATTTTTCTTCTCGGCAAACTTCACCACCAATGTTCATATTGCCGTGTAATTGGTGCACAAGGCGCGTATGTATACGTATAATTTATAATATCGCAACTTTCTGAAGTGAAAAAAATAAAATAACCCCTGCATACTATATGTTCAAAGATATTAATCACCGATATGTGCTGCACAACATAATGCTCTATTTTAACATCATGGACGACCATCGACGTGTCACCTATAAAGTCTGGCAGGCAAACGTTTTCCGGAAATTCAGGCCCGACTAGCTCAAAGCTTTGACCCACGTTTCCCTTTGAAACACACTGCGACGCGAGATCGGGTCTTCCGTGCATGATTGTCCTATGCTTGTAGTATATATGCTTGTACTATGGGAATAATATCGTACGGACAGTACGATATTATTCCCACGTATGTTTGACGTGCTCTCGAAGACTTATTAATTATTAATCTCAGACCAAAGCGCGTTTGTTTTCGAACACGGTATATACACGATCAATGGTTGATGGAATAATCGTACACCCGACTTATTGTTATCGGTGTCCCATTTTTTTTCTGGTATCAAAAATTCAGTCGATGCGAACCCCATCCCTTACACTCCCCAGTTAATCGCACGAGTGTGTCAATAATATACACTTTTGAACAGTGATAACTACTTTATACGATCGAAACGTCGTCATATCAACTTTTCAGATAACCTTAAAGATGCACCCGTGCAATGCTTTCGTTCGATGGTGAAAAACAACAACGCGTAACGAAAGCCGAAAAAATATACTGTTCAGCAGCTACAAATTATATTCGCTGGCAAGGAAATAATAAAATTTCCCATATCTACCTCGGCTGGCCAAATGTTAACTCCTTTATTAATGATTTTTATATCAGATCGATGAATGTCATATTATCTTCTAAACTAAACTTTTTATTAAATAAATAAAATTACTACCCACTGATGTTTCAAAAAAATGCGTATATATCGGAGTTCCGAGAACTTAATAAATACAAAGTATGATGATTGTAAAATATATTAATTAGTGTGTACATGACGACCATACGTGTGATTTATATATTATCACTTTGATAACTTATTATAATGTGTATTACTACATTGTTTTCCGTATTTAATTAGGTACAATATAAGTTAATTTTATGAGTTCATCAATAAAATAAAAAAAAATCTGCCATTTTATAATTTATACTAACTGAATCTGAATTTGATTAACTTCATTGCATAGAATTAATTTACAGTAAAAATTATAGGTTATTTTTACTGTCTGGAATTCCATGTAATATTTTATCTAAGCCGAACATTACGTCTATGCATTGCGCTGCTGCCGTAGGTACGTGAAATATTTCAAAATCCGTCGAACACTACTCAATATCATCTAACACGTCGAAATTCTAACAAAGTTCTTTACATTCTTATCGCGTCTCTCGTATATTTTTTATCAAAATATCCTACAAACCTCATTTTTGCGTATAACGGCGTCTGACCTAGGCAATTTAGTAGCATATCAGTGTAGGTGGTATACGAGCTGTATTCATCGTAATTAACATTGTTATATATATATTATTATATATATTGTATTATTGGCTACGTATTTTCCATTATAAACTATAGCGATACATTATAATATACTTGCTGGACCGGCTATATATTTTTACCACTAGATTTTATTACATATTATCGCCCTACATATGTATCTTATATTCTTATGTAACATCGAATTCACGTATTCGGCAACTAAAAGGATATACAATTGCAGATTGCGTATAAGATTGCCTTTCTAACGCATTTGATAACCACGAAATCCCAAAAAGATTTCAACTACCCATGTCTTTCACATTATAATCTTTAATTTTATTTCGTATTTACTAATTTTCAAGAAAAAAATAAAAATATTCAATAAATCTGGAATTTTGAATATTTTTAAATTGCATGTTTAAATTTTGTATTTCAAAATAAATGATATTTTCGTATTTTTTTTTTTTAAAAAAAAAGAAATCAAATTAGTTAATAAAACAAAAACGAGATAAGATAATAATATTGAATACCATCATTTTATACGATTATTACAACCAGTATATTTATAATTTTGACACGAACGACAATAAAAAATTACTTAGACGATGGAATGCTTCTAAAATAAAAATGTATGAATTGTTTAGTGCGTATCATATTACACATACACAGTATGTATAGTGTGGACCAACGCGACTAGTAGGGCTATATGGCCTACGCGTGCATTCGACTCATAAACTGATTAACGTAGTTATTATCTAAACTGTTACACTAAACTTTCTTATCAAGAAAATAATTTGTGCCATTTTAAACTTTTGATAAATTATACTGACTTGATATATTGGTAGGATTTAAAAACACGCATTTAAAGGTTACTTGCATTCATTATTTCATACCACGTCTTAACGATTACGTACGTATAGGTTGGCATTAAATTCATATACAAATACTGTATGCGAATAGTTTATCGAGGAATAATGTGTTGTCGAATACGTGCATCCAGTGGAAAAAAGTCTACCTAATTCATGAGGTTGGTAGCGATATTTTCAAATTCACGTACTCGGTAATGGCGTTGCTGATTTTATAAAATCAGTCATTTTTCTGCCGATATCATAAAATTGGCTATTTTTCGAATTGCGTGTAACAAATAGAATATTCACCTCCTTTAAAATATAAAAACAAAAGTTGAATATAATCTATAATCTATTATTCGTTGTAAAAAAATGTGGAAAAAAATATATCGTATACCAATAAGTAAGATTAGAAAGTTATAGGAGTTTCAAAACGCAAAATAGGCATGTAAATAGATATAATGTATGAAATAAATTGTAAAATTTAAATACGTTTTTTTCGAAATTCCAAAAAAAATTATCTCAAGTTTTATTATTAATATGTGCACAAAAGCAAATAATAAAATATAAAAATAAATTTATAATATTTGAAATATGGCAGGAAACTGATTGGCATTTTGACAATTTAATCAACTACAAAATAGGTAATAAAACTATATTTTCAGTTTTTGTGAATTTAAATTTTACAAATATACCTAAAATTTACAATTTTACCTGGTAAAAACTATTTTCAATATCAGTTGATGTTATCTGAATGTATTTATAAAAATTAAAAATATTAATTATGCATAAAATGATATTCTTCTGATTTAGTCTATAGATGAACTCATATTATGTAGTGTATTGAATATCGATGTCTTATAAAAAACATAATCATTTCTAAAATTTTTATTTTTTTTTATCATTGATAATTATTATACTTATAACAAGCCCATACTCAATAAAATATTAAATTCCACAAGATAATTCATTATTTAATTTTTCATAAATAATTTTTCGTAATATTCACCATACATTGTTGTATGTTACTAACAAAAAAATGTGGACATAGAATGCGAATGCCAAGTAGTTCAGTTTCAAATTAATTATCAATAATTTACAATTTTTTTATTTTTTTAATATCCAGATCAAAAAGACTACTAACTAATACACTATATTCTACTATTTCTATTACTATTTTAATTTTTATATCTCAGAAAATATACATTCATGTCAAACAAAATTAAACACAACAATCAAACTGCTACTACCATCAATTTATATACATAATAATATACCCTTCGCAGTTTCTATTAAAGTCTAAAAATAGACACAACGTCACATACAACGTGATGTTATTATTAATATTCTTGTAATAATGTTTCATGAACAATATGTCTTTTAATTATAGTTGAATAATAATTAACGGTACATGACGTTAACTATGCAGAAAGTAAGTATTTAAAGTGAAATGTTAAAGTACATCAAAGTAATTTTCTAGTTAATTCCGAAATAAATTTACGACTGAGAAATGCATTCAATTTGCTATGATACCGAAATTCACTCGGTATTTAATAACTTGGTTCTTGTTACTTACTAAAATTAAATACCTAGAATATTTTTGTACATGGTTTCAATAAGTATTTTATATTACTTTCAGATCTATATTAATTCTATATGATTTCATCGTACTTAATATTTGGTCACCAACCGTTTACATTAAAACACTATAATCACTGATTAAGAGTCAATACTACGCTTTATTTTGATAATGATTATTAAAGTGCACATTTTATAAACATTATACATTCCTATTTATCTTATATAATGAATACTATGCATTATCCGTGAATCAATTGTATAAATACACTGTGTCATATTACTAGGTATTATCATAAAGTTCATTATTATAGTCAATCGATTATAATAAAATGCAAACATTTTAGATACGTAAAAAAGTATAATATTTTTAAATAATATTATGCTGTAAGATGTATGAAAAATTCGACTGTAACAAATGTTTGATTCTGTATTTAACTATGTCTGTGTTTTAAGCTAGATAGTAATCTATACCGAATAAAAAAAAAAAAACACATTTAAATCGAACAAGTAGTTTTGAGTTTAACCTCGAATAAAACAAAACAATACTTATTTATGTGTGTACATAGGAATATTACATGCAATAATTGGATTAGTCGTGTAAATTATAAAACCACCAGTGGTTTTGTTTAAACAAATCGATATGGTAAAAAAAAAAATACTAACTCAATATTATATCTTTATTATACTAGTACATAACGTAGGTTTTAAAAATAATAATCATAACTGAATTTCCTGAAACATTTCTACGAAAAAAAAGGCTTTCCAAACATGACATGCATTAAGGGAAATACCACCGACGCGTGGGCACCACCATAGTTCTAGCTGATGGTCATAGTATACATTAATGCTCGGTAAAACAATTAAAAAAAAAAAAAAAAAAACACCAAACATGATAAGTAATGATTGAATCGTTCTCGGTATTAAATTTATTAAAATGTGTGTATATTATATATAGATATTTACGTATATACTATAGGGGTTAAACTATATCCTATGCTATGTTGTTTTATAGACGAGCCAGATAATTTCGATTAGGACGAAAAACGTATGATAATAAGGTGAACTGTATAGGCCGTCGTCGTATTGTGACACACATTCATCCACGCACTCTAGAAAATAACGAGCAAAATGCGCCCTGGGGTTTGAAAGTGACCAATATTGTTCGGCTATGGCAAATCCGTAGGATTACTGTATTCAGGACAAACACACACACACATCGACGTATACTTTGCATAATATCGATAGTCACGAAATCTGAGTACCTGAATGATTCCGGACGGAGTGTGCCCATATTATGTTTTTCTATGGGACGTTTTATTATGCGCAGAGAAATTTCGTTGTTGTTATGGATCAAAGTGTCAGATGCGAACAAGTTTCAGGAGAAAAATTCTCGCCCTATGCCAGTCCGAGAAAAATAAGGGATAATGGCCAAAATCAAAAATAGTACAACCCTAAACAAAAATATAATTTCTCCCCCCCCCCTCATAGCTTAGTAAATCGAAAATTTATCTGAAAGTCTAGATCCGTTTAGTAAATAATTGTCCTTATAATATAGTTTTGCTTGACTTTATTGCAAAAGTGCGTTTGGGATACGTGAGGTTCACAGTTTTAAATATCCTTTCGAATAATATTGAAAATTTCATGTCCATTGTTTTCTAAATATTTTTTTTCAAAACAATGTTTATTTGCTTATGAATATTTTTAAATCCCTATCAAAACAATCGATGCATATTCAAATAGATAGCTGGATGTAAAATAAACTGACAGTGCTAGTATAATGAAAAAATGTGTTTTTACAAATTACTTTCGTTCTCGCTGATCATAAAAAAAATAATAATAATAATAACTAGCATACAAAAACTTCCACCCTCTATGCATGATGTTGACTCCAAAGACAAATATACAAAAGAAAATCGTTCCCGCCCGAAGATCTCCATACAAACAATGGAATAATATTAAAAAATTAATTAACATCGTCAAAGGTTACTTTTCCGAGCATTCCGTTAAGACTTTCCAGAGAGCTTATTTTCGATCCTTTTGTGCTAAAAATTATGTAATATACATAAATTCAAAAAATTGTCAACGCTCACATAATTAATCAAGTTTAAGTTTTAAAATAACGGCATTATATTTTATTGTTCTGAAACTTGAAAGTTTGCTAAGAGAAGGAATTTGGATTACAAGTAAAATAAATACTTGTTTGCACGTTTAATAAAAAACGTGTAAATAATAGGTCTTTCTATATAACGTAAAATGTTCATGTTAGAACATATCAAATTAATTAGTTATTCATATATTTGACGAGTTTTATATGCAAAACATATCATAAGCGTTTTCATAGTAAAAATATTATAAACTATATTCGTTTGTATCATTATAGAGGATAATTTTGCTTGTAAATAAAACACGTAGTCAATGGCTTCATTTAATTTATAGCTGAAAATCGAACTATACGTTAACATACAGACATTAAAAATAATTAATTATAAAATATAGCATTAGGAGACATTAGAAAGTTTTTTTCAGTCAATACTCATATATACTAGTTCATTTAAGATTTATCACAGATAGAAATATGATAGCATTTTTAATGTATAAAATAAACCCAACAAAAACTATGTATTATCATGCCACTCTTTCTATACATGGTATTCATGTTGTTTTTCTTTTTATCTTTTTACAGGACATTCCTCGAGCCATATTTACGAGGGTTCGATATGATTCCAATTTCCGCCGCAAACTACTTTACGCCTAGCCCAAAATGATAAGACTTATAGTTGCCTAAGAAACTTTATATAGATGATATACGAATATGTTAATACTCAATTTATAACTGGTAATTAATTTTAAACAAACAATTATAATTACAATATGTAATATATTATTATAGTATTTGCTACAATTTATTAACTAAGTACGTGTGTTGTGTGTAAAAAGAATTATATGTTTCTAAAATAAAATTATCTATTAACTATAAATATACTATTATTATATTGTTATGTATACTCATATTAATACTTCTTACTATAAAATAGGTTGATAACCATACGTTAGTTAGGTGCTTTTCAATTATTTATAGGTAGTTATAAGAACTATTGTTACTTGTAATATTATAATATTTGTATATAGACTATAGTCCGTAAGAAATAAAAAAAAAAGATCAATTAACACTGTAATTCTCTGTTTTTAGTTATAAGTATAATAATATTCGTATTGTATGATAGAAATTTATATTTATTATTGTTATAATTATAATTATTATTTTTTTTTTTTTTTATCTTATCTTCATATTTTGTAAATATGTTTGTGTCATGCAATTCATGTAATGAGCCCACATGTTTTGTGTCACACAAACTATTGTTGAATAATATAATTTATCCCCTGCCTTCTTTTTTTTCAAGCACGGCAATAACCATGTTTTTTATATACATATATATTATACATATAATATAAAATAAAATATTGTTTTGAATTCACCAAAATATTATGTGTATCTAATTCCTATTGTTATAAACTGCTTAATGACCGTACGCAGAATATGACGGTTATTTTTTTATTACGACAAGATGTTGAAAGATACCGAGACGGATTCGATATATATACACATTTATCAAACTTGTTTGATAATATAGTTCTGACAAAAAAATAATTCAGCAAAAAACCATAATACCACAGTGCATATAGTGGTTAAATAATTTAAATAATCATGAACTTGAGAGTGAAAGAATGAAAAGTAACATTTGAAAATAATAGACCGGATTATAATATTATTATACGTGATGCGATAGCGTAATTCCGAAATGGAATTAGAAAAGATTATCTGATGGGAAAAGTTCCCTTCTATTTTTCCTTTTTATTGTTATTATTATTATTATTTCACAGCAGCACTTAATTATAAGAATCTTAACGACAACGTACTATCAAAACTCTCATGGCATCTTTTAGTAAGAGCCCACTCTCGATATTAAACATTCATGTAGACGGTATAAAACCATGCTGTCATAAGTTTGTTAGAAACGTTGTTTTTACAACTTGGCTTTGAGCAAACGTGTTAAAATACCAGACAACAGTGCAGTGAAAACTATTCTTCAAGAACATAAAAACCTCCCAGCAAATGAGTTAATAATATTTTTAAACGTGTTCAAAAATATTTATGACGTGTTTCAATACCGCAATCATTTTACGAATTATTTCATCAAATTTCACAGCTATATATCTTAACTTATTATTATTATCATCACCATTATCATGATCGTTATTGTTGTTATTATGATTATTAATATTTTTTTTTTGTCATTATTTTTATTATTATTATTATCATTACTATTTGCAAAACACTTGTTTGCCTGTAATAACGTCTCACTCACCGTTTGTATACTCACACTGTTATTACGGAAACGTTTCACTTACAAAAGAATCTCGCTTTGTACACTTGACCTCCTTCGGTCGTTAAAGAACGTGCAGGGGTTTCGGTGTTAAATTCCATCTTATCTATCTCCAAGTGGAATATTTGGTTATACGTTAATTCACTAAAGTTTATGTTACGTGTTTGTTCCTTTTTTTTATTAAGGCAATGTATCATTATGTTATAACGTTCAGCAGTTTTATCCTTTCATTTTTATTTCAGCAAAATATTCTCTGCAACGCCGCCAAACTAGTAAAATAATTAGGACACGCTGTTTATACAAAATGTATTAGTCTTTAAAAGAGCTTACAATAAAATGTCAAGTAGCGACTATTACATTTTGACAACAAATACACAAAACGCGTAAAATGTGTAGAACTACGTTTGTTCTTGTGCGTCTTAATTAAATTTATTATGCACACATATTCACGTGTATTAATTATTTAAACTCATTACTTGGATGATTAATAATCGTATATCTTCCAGGTAAATAATTTATATATTACCTAATTATTTTTACGATATCAATTCAAACTTTAAAATATTACTAAAGCACAAAAAATACGATTTAAAATTGATGTTAACAATAAAATATCTTTAAAACCATGAAAACAAATTATTTTTATACGTAGTTGTAAATAATTGAATACAAACCGTAAAATTATACTATTTTATTTTATTTTTATATTTTATAATTAATTATAATACACAGCCTATATACAATGTAGCACAATAAGCATATGTGATACATAATGCATTTGAATATAAACATGAAATATTTTGAATTAAAAAATCACCCTCTGGTAACACGTATAGCTGGGAATTTAAAAAAAACCTTTAAATTAAACTTAGATAATATTTGCAAAAATTTTAAACTGTAATTATTTAAAAACTTATGGATTGTTTAATAAATAAACTAATTTTTTCCTCATTTTATATATGTATAGAGTAAACCACTTGGTGCTGCAATCTACATAAATCTTCTACAAAATGCAGTAGAACAAACTAAGGGTATGTAAGTATAATAAACGGTTAAAATATTAAATTACAACTATTTAATATACATATAAAAGAAAATAGACAGTAAAATGAGATCCACTTATAAAAATAGTTGAAACTTTCAGATCATAATTCGCTTCGTAATGTCATATTACTAACAATGACTACTCTGATGCGAAAACAAATATCTATCTTGCACTTACAATGTTATACAAATGTACACAGCAAAAAACCACTCGAAGAAAAGAAAGTTGTATAACCAAGTGAGTTATTAAATTAGCACATTTTAAATTTTATACCTAAGTAATAATTTATAAGAATTGATTTTTTTTAGTATGTATTTTGATTACACAAAATCTCATTTTTTTCTTATTCTTTATATACTATTTAAAAATATGTATAGCTGAAATGATATGTGTAATTTGTATAGTCTTACTAATCAAAATTAAATATTATTTAGATGTAATTAAAACACTTAAAACAATTAATATTTAAATGTATTCCTTAATTTATTTAGTTAACTTATTACTTACAAATAAAGATGATCAGTCACAAAATAAAATTAATATCATGATGTAAAAATGTGTAGGTAACCATTCATTGTAAGCATCTAAACGTGAACAATATAAATTAATTTCTGTGCATAATATTGAAGTTATAACGATAAAAAATGGAAAATATAAATAATATACTAATTATTTTACAATAAGAACTGCTCCAAAATTTCACTATTTTATAACAACTGTTATATGTTATATCCTCTATAATTACCATTTGTAATTTTGAGAAATTCTAGAACTTTCGGAGAGTGCAATACGTGATATAAACTTGATATCATAACAATACATTATAATATAACATATTATATGACACTTCATCCAAACTTATGGTGGTACCAATGTACTACTGATATCTAAATAGTATTATTCTTATTATTTAATCCAAAATGTATTTTAATTTAATTTCAAATATTGACCGGATACAATTCATATTAATTTTATTTTGTTGCACGAAATACATATTCCGTTACACATGGATTTTTACACCATTTTATCTCTTCTTAATCAAAACTAAAACGTTACCACTGGAATAGAGAAAAGTACTACCATAACATTTTATAAGTTCTAAAAATTGAAGTTGAAATAATAGCAATTTATATTTTTATTTTTTACCGATAATACCACGTTCGAGTTACTTGGGGTATCTTATGGTTGAAGGTTTAGAGATAAATGACTGTTAGAGATAAAGTCCTATTAGTGGCTGAGCAGTACAATGTTCGATGGATTAGATTCTGGGATGGTTTGGTTTTCAACTACCTGGTGTATTTTTATTTCTCTTTCTGAAAACTCAACGTAATTGGGATATATTGTTTAAGGGGATCGCATCACATGTATTTTTCGTACGTTTTAGACCGATAAGCGGTGGTAAATTACACATACTCCCGAATTTCTGATTTTAATTTTTAATGTATGCATGAATTCTTTGACAAAATATCTATGCTTTCTAGGAAGTCGATTTTCAATTCTCAATTTTAAAGGACCTTAAAATTAAGATATTATTTTAAAAAATCTCATGGAATTATTGTATTGCATTTATACTAATTTTGGGCACATTTGGTTTTTATATCAAAAAAATGGTTCCTACAAAGCACAGTCTTGAAGCTTATGAATTCAACCCTTTTTTCAAAATTAAAATCGAACTTCAAAAAGTATGTTTAATTTACTAGCGCTTTTAGTAGTTTTTATAAGTTACCCGGTTATGCGCGTACAAGAATATATTTAATTTTTTGCGATTTAATGACATGTGCGTGCGCGTGGGAGAGTTGCATTCACCGGCGGCTCGCGGCTTCGCGACGCGGCATAACAGCGTTCTCGGAAGCAATTTTATTAGCCGATAAGGATTGCTGGATAGGTATTGAAAAATAACTAATTGGCAACAATAAAAATGATTATTTCCGAATATAATAATTTGTACAACCCATATATTATACTCATATATATTTTAAACTACCTATGATTTATGAATCTTTTATTTACTCAATCAAAAGAAATGTCGGTGATTTTGCAGTTCCTATAACCAGTAAAATAAAACAAAAGGAAATGGTTTAGGAATTGCTTTTTTCGAACTTATGTTTGATTTTACCTCGGTGAGATAAGAGTCTATAATATGGAAATTTCAATAATAAATTATAACTATGACGAATTTGTTTTCACAGACAGTTTAAATTACAGGATGAGAGAGAAAACTATTTATAAAATAACAATAAGAACTATAAAATTATCTCATACTGTTTTCCACAAATGAACGTATTTCATTGATAGTCTTCAATATAAAAATGTTAAAGGATTAGTTGACATTTAAATGTATAAATATTCTCAAAGTCCTAGGTGCAATAAATGTAATTACATACTATATAATTGAAACTTTGGTTATTCCAAATCAGTTACAAATCAAAAGCCGAATTCTGAAACAATTGATAATGGTTATGTCTTATAAGTAGGATATTATTCAACAATATTGCTGTGAAAATAACAACTTTATTGATTGTTTTAAAACACTGAATCTTAATTGAACTCCTTTATCGAAAAACTTTTAGTTCCCGAATATCTCGGTAATAACGTTATGATGTAACTTAGTGAAATTTTCAACAACAAACATCTTCATGAATTTCATTTAATCTAATATGTTGATTTATAAATCATTCACGTGACGTAATGGATACACATTCATTTAAATTTATTATTATACCATGGTCAAGACCTCTAAATAATCAAATGCAATCACAGGTATTCTCAACATATTATAATTATACTTTAAATTATAGTATAACTTTTTTTTATTAGTTACTTTTTTTATTTAGTGCTTAAAAATGTAATTCCATTCAAATATAGCGAAACTACAGATTGTTTTTACTTAATTTAACTGCTATTTAAATATGTTTTTCTGATCAAGCTGCCGAAATAAATAAGAACCAAAAGTTTTAACTTTTATCTCCTTGAATCAAAAATAAACATAAAAATCTGAAAGTTATTTTAAAAAGGTAATTTCGTTCTCACTTTTAAACTTTAAATAACATTACATTTTGATATTTTGTCAAATAAACGTATGTTTTATGATTAGAAATATATATTATACACTACTTAGCTATTTAACGTATTTCTAAAAAATCGTAAGTTTTAACTCGACCCATGCATTATTTTACCGAAAATTAATTTATTCCCTTTCAATACTTCTATAATGAGGTATTACATTCTTCTTTGCTCAGAAACTTCTTCGAATACGATTGATACGTTATAGTTTTTAAGTTAAAACATAGAATCCAACTAATATCTGAAATCCAGTAGCATCCGACAATAATATTTCATTGAACTTGTGAATCTTTCCGGACAGAAATTTTTATCTCGCATTTTTACAAGACGATTTTTGTCAGCTAATAAAAACAAAGTTAATTATCAAGTTCAATCACAGTCATTGAAGTAAAGAACCAAGCTTCCTCATTTGTGATAATGTGTACGGTTCCAAAAGTTTAATGTGTACAATGTGAGACTGATTTATTTTTTCATTTTGCGTGGTAACTGTAAATCAAATCAGCGACAAATCATAATGATAAAATTATTGTTATCATCATAATCTGTTTTACCTACGTATCTGAGATTTTGATTGCATGCCCAGAACTGTTAGTCTTTCCATTTCGATTTAATTCAATTTCATCTATTATTATTATACTTAACTTAAACGTTTCAAGGTTTTCGGCTTCCGAAGCTTTCAAAAGTTTAAATTTTAAATATTTCAATTGACATTCCCAATATAAATGGTATTTAATTTTCCATTATGTATTTATAACTATCTAACATTTTATGTCAACAGACTCGGTAAATGTAAAAAATTCTTATGATACTTATAATTATTACAAGCTATAGTTAATGCTGAAAATCCAATTATATTCTAAATTTGGGAGAACATTCAAAGTCAATAATCATATTTTTGTTCAAGCTAACCTTCAAACTCAATACAAATTTTTTGAACAATATAAATATTTATTAACAATAAAATCTATGATTGTTCTTATTATTACTATTACTATTATTATTTTTATTATTATGTTCATATCAAAACTAATTGAAAAAAATACCGGCACAATCCACTCTATCATTAAATACAATTTATCGCATGCATGTTTATATTTCATATTTAACGATATGACTATCAGAGGGACTAAATTTATAATAATTAGTTTATATGAAAAAAATATTTCTTTACTATCCATTTAAATAATTCAAAATCACAAGAAATTACATGTTTCTCAGTAATTAAAAATTAATATTCATATTGATATTGCTAATTCCATTATTTATATTTACATTAATTTTAATAGTACATTGAAAATCTGTACTCTATTATAATTAATTATTACATTTATTATAAAATAAGTATATTTATTGATTTGATATAATCATTTAAATGTAATCAATTAAGTATAAAAATGTAATTAAATATTTTTAAATTAATCAGTTGCTGGTTTATTGCACAAGCTTACTTTCAACTAAAATATTGCAATACATAATTACATTATAATTTTTTTGTACAAACACTTACTTTTCTTCTCTACCTTCTTCCCTTCTTATTTTCCTACTGATCCCATCTCTGTCTCTGTGCCTTTATCTATACGTATTGTTAATATGACAAATCAAACATACATTACCAATACATAAGAATAATAAAATTGCAAGCAAACACAATTTATGACCAAAGAAGTACCATTATTAACAGAGCAAAGATACAAAGATCATTCAGAATGATTTGGTTAATATTCTGAACAACTTCCAACTTTCGTTTCAAATTGTGTTCAGGTATTTGCCCCGGATTTAATTAAATTATTTGTTACGATAATGACGATAATGTCCCGATACGAACGTATTGATTTTTAATCTAAACCTTACACCCAATAAAAGAGTTTCGTTTACGCAGTCATATTGTACAGTGTACACAGTTATTCAGAAAAAGAAAAAAAACTATCCACAACGTTTTCCTTAAAACTCTCCTAATAACTCTATATTACCTCTCAAACTGTATGAGGTGAATCAATTTTTATTGGGTTGCAAATTTTTATAGATTTTGAAAAATTAATGGTTTTTTTTATACTGTACTAGCATAAATTAAGATATACTTATGGTTATGTCATTACAATAATATGCCAGAAATTACGGACAGATTTTAAAATTATTATTTATAATACATACTATACTCTAGAGAATATACGTTATGATTTATTATATGCCTCTGAAGGTGAGATACAACACTCTGTGTTCGTTGCATCTTTCGTTTCTTAAGTTACGAATAATATCATTTTTGGCTTCATAAAAAAAATAATAATAATACAATGTTCAGCCCACACATCCGACGGTATATGTATTACGCTGTCTTAATCGTTTAGAATCTGAATAATAAGTTAATAATGAGTTCTCACAAATCATGAATACTGACAAAAACTAAAATATATATTAAATATTATAGTCATGAAAAGTATTAAATATTTATTAGTTATTGTTATTTTTATTTTTTATTTTTTAATCAATAACGTTAATTTATATGGTTTTTATTACAAAATGCATTAAACAATTTTCTAAAATCGTTTAGTGCGCACAGTATACTTGTCAGTACTTTTTATCGAGTTGAATACAAAAGTCAATATTTATAATTTGGATTAATTGTTTAAATTTGATGCTTCTATGAACTTCGGTAATTCTAAACTGCGTTTAACGATCGTTAGAATATACCAGTATAACATTATTTATTTATAATTTTTTCGCAAATATTTCTAGTGTCTTATACTGTTTACTTTTCGGAAGGTCAGATTGATGTGAATACCACCATTTCACAACTTTTTTTTTATAATGTGTCCATTTACTATTTGTACACATATACGTTACAGTAAACAAAATTATTCAGGTAACATTCAGGTTTAATGGTGTGTTTTGACGCGATAGCCGACTTGTGCATATTCAAAGGTTAACTTCTGGCATAATATAGCTCTTCCATTTTCCACATCAACCCTTGTCAAATAATAATGAATTTAACATAATATATATAATTTCCAGGGGTGATGTCTTATGGTTTTAATTGGCGGCACAGGGTTAACAACTGATCATAATAAAATGAAACATAAAACTCTTATAACTTTGTTGGCGTAGTATTTCGCGGTAAATTGATTACATGAGGTCAACAAATATACACATAAACACAGTTGAAAACATAAATTTTTGTTGTATTCAAAACGATAAGCCGCAATGCAAGACAACTAACTATTGGTAATATATTGCAGCTATTTGTATATTAGTACCTTTTTTTTTTTTTTACTATTTTAACCGAGAGACCGGAAGGGATTTGTTTGAAATATATTAGTACCTATAATATAACATATATCCGTATATTATGTAAAATATTTTGCAGTTGCCAAATTTGTTGGTCCAAATAGAAACAAATAATGAAAATCTATGGTAACAATATATTAACACTATAATATTATAACTAGGGCTGAGATACTGATGCAATGTAATATTTATTTCTGAAGTTCCAAAATTAATATCCGTAAATAGAAAATTTGTTTTGAGTGGCACTGAAAATGTTAATGCAATTTGCAATTTTAATTTCACATTTTTTTTTTTTTTTGCATTATTTGACAAATTTCACCTTATAGATAAGTAAACACACTCACTCATATACATACATTAATGCATATATATTTATATAAAACAAATTTGTACACTTTGCCAGGTATCTCATAAAACTTCTGTTGAAAATTGGAAAATCTTCTTCACGACTCATTTATACCTATGCGTGAGATATAATATATGTGCCACAAAAATAAATTATTATCGAACACTTCTATGCACACACACATACTCGTAAGAACACATCTTTCCAGAAGCATAAATAACAATTATTGTATTACACGCCCATCAAATGAAATAATATTGCCAGTGGAGCATCCGCAAACACTTGTATAACAATTTGTATTTTGATATCGAATAAAATTTTACCGTATATAGTAGTGGTGCAATGCATAAATCATACGGTGTCAGTTTCATGAGCATATTAAATTAATACCATTGTCATAAATTTTTCAAACTCTTTATAAAACCCCATATTGAAGGCACGCGAATTTTGTTTTCAAACTTAAATACAGAAATTACAACTGTTATCAAACGTCACTGTTTTGCATCCTTTAAGCATCTACATGACCAGTGTCTATTTCAGGTATATCTCCAACAAGAAATGGAGAAAAAGCCTCCCTCTCTACCGGACAAAATTGAAAAATCCCAATGTGCTTTCTAAATTTCTCCAGCTTGCCTAACCATAATTTAAAACACTAAAAAAACTGAGTTATGATTTATATCGTATCATTTTTTACGGAACTGAAACGAAACCATTAGTATTGGAATATTTGTATATATGTTTTAGTATTTTACCAATTTATTTACCATAGTATATAATTGATATGTTATCATATACCAAGTTATGACCTGCGTCCCACACCTGCAATTCTGATTGCCAGTGAGATTACTTTTTGATTGATGCACATACATTTAATTTAAAAAATGTATTTTTATAAATTTTTATTTTAATTGAAAATAAAAAATATGGAGATAATATTAAAAAAATATTATATTTCCTCCATTTTATACACATAATATTAAATAATAATGAAACTAATTTTTAATATACTAACGAAGTTCCATTTGACTTTATTCTATTTCACACCCCCTTGCACTCCCAACAATTTAAAATGCCCTCCAGATCTAACTGTTAAGAAGAAACATAGGACATAATACGTTTGTAGTCGCACCAATATGGCTTCAACACGGGCGTATAGCGCATTAATATGGTTGTTCACGGTTCCTTTTGGTTATTATTTTACCCGTACATCGGGTGAGCAAAAATATTTATAGCCTCCTGTGGTGTAGAGTTTCACGCATCTTTCGACAAGATATCAATAAAATAATTTATATATATATTATATATTATATATTATATTATGCTTTTCGGCCGACTATTGTTCATCCGAACGATTCATCATTCTCGCGCCGAGCAGAAATAACGCTCTAATTTATATGCCTGCGCTTCAGCAACACACTTTCTTCGATGTTTCGTCCATATACGAGTATACGTATATATATATATATACGTATGTTATATAACTCACGCTTGCGTTTCGGTTTTTATTATAACGTAGAGAACCAAAAGTATTATTATTATTAAATTATCGAGTCTTATTGGTTAACGATACGTCATGTATATAATATAAACCTTTTTCTTTTTTCTCTTTGTCATACTGTAATGTAATATATATTATATTTGTATATAGTTAAGAAATAATACAATGGAATGAATACGATAAAATTTATATTAATGATTTTGGCAGGGGGGAATGACGGAAGAAGAACGAATTGTTTTTAACGTACGCACTATATTTACCTATCGGTATGTATACTATATTACTATAATAATATATTAGGGTATGTAAGGCGAATAGAATATATTTATGGTTTTTATTTAGGTATCATATAGTCCGTTCACATTTTACAATAATAGTGAATGAGTCTAATGATTTTTTACATCGAAACTTGTATACTTGATCGGACAAGCCGTGAGACGATCGTACTTTTACTTGATTCTAGGAACAAAGAAAAAAAAGTGAAGATCATTATTATGCAACTACTGCAAGTTAATTTTTAACTAATTGAAGTTCTTGATCATTTAAGTTTGAATGTTTCTGAAGTTTATTGAAGAAAATAAAGTTTGAATAAAAATGTATTGACTTCGTGTTAATTTTTAAATCGTATCCGATGTCACTTGCGGTCATGTATGTGAATTAATTAACTATAGGAACGTGTAATTTAGCATGGGGAGTGTCAGTTTGATATATTATGGAGGCGCTACGTATCTCAGAATTTAAAGTTAAAATATTTATACTATTTTTTGTCTTTGATTTTATCACTAGGCTAAAGCTATATTCTGTAAATATATATGCAATTTTATAATATTTGATCACGACGACTAAGCGTATAGAGTAACACGTTAAAATAATATAACAAAACATTCAAATCATTTTGATTCTTGGCAATTAGATAATTTATAATTATTGTGAACATCTCATGGGATATTTTTAAAAATGATAAACATTAACACCAATCCGCGGCTTATATTTTCCATTGGACGAGGAAATGTTCATCTTTTGAAATAATTTCAATAATGATGTTTCAATGTTTATATTGAAGTATGTGCTTAAAATTATACACATAAATTGAACAATATAAAACTTTGTTCACATCACTGCATTTGTTTACTGTCGATATTCCTTGCTCTGCATTTTAGAATAATGTATTATATAGACATATTTTAATCAATGAATACAGTTTAATTTATTTTTATTTTTATAAAAGCTCTTATTATTTTTTAAAAAGCTCTTATTATTTTTTAAAAATCAATAAAACCTGATTTTAAAAGATTACAACAAACAGCTTTAACTTAATAAACTTAAATTTTATCTAATGGGTTTCAAATTTTCAAACAAAAAGCAGTACAGTAAGAATAGTTGTTAATTTATAAGCCAAGCGTGTCATTGTTTTTTTTTTTTTATTATTATTATCAAGCATAAGAACAATCGACACAACAACAATAAATCAAAGAAAATTGGAATGAAAATATTTTTTTCCTCCATAAGCTCCTACGTTAACAAAACATCGTATTGGCTAAAATATGTACGTCATATTTAAATTTGGCAGTAAGCTACGTCGAGTGATGGATGGATGAGTATTATATTTTCATTATCACTATTTCACTTTTCGCTCGCGTTGTCTTTCAAGTGACTCGAGTTAAACCGATTATTATATATTATCAAGAATAGTAAACAATCGTTTAAACAATGCTTAATTTGCGCATACTTGCTTTTTTATAATCAGTATTATAATAATATATTATAATACACGACGTTATAAATTATACTTGTTTTATAATATTTAAACCGTTTTGTTCCTGGTTGTTCACTAAGTATATCATTGGGTGAACTTTTCTCTCTCTCACACAATAGAAAAAAATTAAAATAAAAACGTACAATTTATAATTACATAATTGAAACGTCACGTTTACACTGTGATGCAACTAAAATTGGAATATGATTATCATCTGACCCGACTGTGAATTAATCTAAAACAATTTATTTTATAGCTAACTTAAGTAATCACATATACAATGAATAATAACAGCCTAGGAATAGGTAATAACATTTGATGATGGTGAAAAAGTCGAGACATGCAGCGGACGTAGATAGTATTAAAATATCTATGGTAATATTATTGTGATTAATGACGTATACAATATTATTATACGAACGATATACAGTTATTGCTACAAAAAAAATATATATTTATGATGAACGTGAAAAATAATGTGTATTCGGTCCGATGACTGATCTCATTTTAATTTAAACAATACAACGATGAATCGACATTTCAAGTGGATGAGCATTAATCGAAAAAAGGCTCAAGTGCGGATTATCAAAGTAGCAAAAGTGATCGCTCTACGTCAGCAAATAACGTTTTGTTCCCGGGAGCGTCAGTCACGCGTCTCGTTTCGGGCCGTCGCGTCACCAACTCTCCGACCGCTCGGAATACACTCTCTTCGACTCCCCTCCCCACCACTAACTCTCTTTCTTTGCATCGTTTTCTCTTTATATTTCTCTCCCTGAAACACAAACACACACGTGCACGTTCTTCTCCTCCACCGTGACCACATAATACATACAGAGCAGACTTACCTCTTCACACAACTGTACATACTCGTATATATATATATATATATATATATATATTTATTTATAGGGATGTGGAATATCCCGACAGTTCTGAACGCACCAGAAATGCTCAGATACTCTTATGAATTTCCCAAGCGACTACGCAGTTGCATGCACATCATAATGTAATATATTAGTCGGCTGTAGAAAATAAACATGCGTGCGCACCACGAGCAGAGATAAAAAAATATCCGCGTGCGTGTCGGTTTCGGCATCCGTTCGATTGTTCGGGCGACACGATGGTACATTTCTATAATGCACGATATTGTTGCGTCCATAGCAATAGTAAGTACATAATAGTGGATATAGTATAATAATATTACAAAATATCTAGTTGTAGGTTTATGTTACACCGCATAACTCACTTGCAGTCTCTACGCGGAAGATGAACGTCCGTTGAAATAATTACTGTCAGCACGAAATTACCGTTTCGATACGTATACGTGGTTTACGATTTCAGTGGTTTGTGCCTATTGCAATTATTGCTATTTGCCTCCGAGACGTATCGTCGTAAGACATTGTGACAGATATCCAATCGAGGTGCACGTGCAATGCTCGGATGGGTGTGAGCTAGATAATGTGACTTGACGATTGTGAACGTGGTGTACCTATACTGCAAGCAAAAGTGGCTAAAAATAAAAAATAAAAAAACAAAAAAGAATTGCACTAACACGTGTATCTAGTAGTATAAAAACAGTTGAAATAAAAAATGAACGTTGATATTAAATATTTTTCTTGGTCGTCGAACCTAAGGAAAAAACTATTTAATTTAGTATGCAATGAAACAAATAAGTTTTAACTCCTATAAACATTTTATTTTAGAAAATATAACAAACTATAATATTTTTAAAAATGCATACATTTTTCAATGAATAGATAGATTAACTAGTCAAAGTTATACCTACAAATATATATTAGGTACTAAAAATCACAACTCTAGACGAATTTTTAATTAAAAACTAACATATTTGTGTGAATTTGTACATGCGTTGAATTAATAATATTAATTACAAAAAACATAGACCACTAATTACAAATATTACCTTCTTAAAACGGCCGATGGATTATTATCCGTACTAAAACCAGGGAAATATGAATACATCTTACTACTCGTGTACCTAATAAACTATAATAAATTTCACTATTTCAACCATGACACCTATATTTCTCTTCACCACGGCGTTACGCTTCTATATACTAGTAATGTACCTACCAAGGGGTCCTACTTTAAAAGAAACGATTTAGCTATGAACTTATGTAATTGGACAATGTTTGTGCAAAAGGGCTCAAGTCCAAATTTTTCATTTTTCATATTATACATTAATTTTATACGCAATTTTGCGCCGCGTCTACTGGTACCACTGGTTTGAACAGATGTAGACCCGTTATCAAGTTATTGATATGTGCGTTTTGTCACAAGTCGTAATAACTAAATTTTGTTTGTGAAAAAGGACATAACTGCATACGTAAATATTGGTTTTTGTGTAAAACGACACAAGTCTTATATTTGATTATGTAAAAGGAATAAAGTCTTTATATTTTCATACGTTCTGTGGTTAAAACGTTTTATTAATTATTTTTCAACTTTTTTAATTCAAAAAGATGACTTTAAGAAGAGCTGAACTTCTTGTTTCATTAGCAAACAATAGTAAAAACTTAAAAGGAGGTAGAAACTAAGTTATGCACTTTTCATTAATGTTGTGTGTTTGTATTTATTTTAAACCAATTTCAATATTTTATTATTTACCTACTTATTATTACACATATTTTACTGTAATTTAATTTTGAATATTATTTTATATTATTTTATAAGAAAAGTCGACCATATTATTCATTACATTTAAGAATATCAGATTTTTATTCGCACCAAAAATAACTGCTATTATGATACTTATTAATATAAAATTGATTTTTTCAATAATGTGTCAATAATTAAAATAAAATCACTTATGAGTATTCCGTATTATATTGAAACAATGATTTCAATTTTCATATTTATTGATCGTGCATATAAAAACTATATAAACGAATACCTACTTATATACGTTTTGTATATTTCACAACGTAAAACGTTGAACATTATACAAAGAAAAGATAAAGTAAAAATCAGATGATGAGTTTTACACTAAAATAAAAATCACTAATTTCACATACCTACTTATAATTAATTTAATCTTTTGGAAATAACTGAAAATTTCCAAAAAAATCACATGAATGAAAAAAAAAGTAAATGTAAATGTATTTGATTAAATTAACCACGTGAATAAATTGAATCATGTCTACTAGTCGTAGAATGAACTTCGTTCGGAATCTAAAAATTATGTTTGACGTTGACCATGAACATTTTTATAAAACAAGATCATATGAATAAATAATAAACACTTACAATTTATTTATAACTTTTAACAGCATTTCATTAAAAAAGTGTTGAGCAGTTAAACCAAAACATTATGCTATATATTTAAAATATTATTAACTCATTCCATGAAATAAGTCCCTTATTTAAATATTAAATATAATAAAATTAAATAAAATATTATTATGTTTTAATCTTGATTTGTATTTATGAGCTTCAAGTCGTCATATGTAAAATAGAGAATAAAATCAAGGAAATATATTAGTCTTAAGTATAGGTAAACAAATGTTCAATAAAAAAATTAACAACTTGAAATAATATATACTGATAATGGGGTGTAGCCAAGTACTTTTAGAATCTTTCTAACATTATTATATGTACATGAGTATAAAAAATAATGTAATATAATACTGTATAAAAAGCAAGAAGATAAAAAATTATAATAAGTGCATAACAATTGAAATCGACGATATAGATGATCGTCATTTATTTCCATTAAGCTATTTAACATTACCCAACCAGAAACTAGTCTTGGAAATATATCAGCTGAACCATGTTGAAAAAAATACAACGTTGTTCATAATATTCATACAAAAAAAAAAACACTTTATAATTATGATTTAAAGGAAGGTAGGTAATTAAACCATAAACTATGTCAAAAAAAAAAAAAAAAATGTGTCGTAAATATTGTACAATGCATAGCCAACAAAACGATTAATTATACTAAAATTACAATTACTGCACACTATTATAACAAACAATATCAAAGAATCAATTAATGCATCATAATATCGTATGTACCTTGTACAGTGTACAAATTACACATACATGATTTATCAAATAAAAAAAAAAAATTTAGCATTTTTATGAAAATTATTAATCTATATTTATTCAAAAACGAATATAACATACATGATTGATCCGCATAGTCATCAAAGTATTTAAATTTGCCTAGAAGATGGATGTTTAAAAACTACGTTTAATATAATTTAATTTCAAATGTAATGTATTAAACGTTCAGGATAAAAGAAAATGTATTATTTTTCAAATACTAATGAAGTATATACATATAGGTAGCTTAAAGTTACATAAAAAAGCAAGCGATAAAAATAATGTGAAAATTGTGAGTCTGGCGCCCTGTAACGGTCTGCCTTTTATAAAATATAATATTGTATACGAGATACGGAGCCATCTGGATCGTGGCCAATCGCGAAATATCAAGAGAACTAGTAACAGAAAATTCAATAACAATACGTATTGATAAATGGATTAGGATGTAACACCTTTTTTTGAAAACACAAGACATTTATCTGGCCCACCGCTGTAAATAATTACAGTTATATATAGGTATACCTATAAGCGAAACAATATTCAGTGAATTTATATCAACCCTTTTTAATAAAAATATAACCCCTCTATTTTCGGTAAGTTGATTTGTATCCTGCGGATCCCCCGTGAAATATACATATATTCCCGTATACGCCACTGCAGGTCCGAGCCGTAGACAATACCCGGTCGACACTTATACTCATAGTATGTTCATAATATTATATTAAACGTTCCGTTGATCAACGTCTTGCAACGAATGAACGAAATGACGAGCATAAGAGTAAAAAAATAATAATGGAAAAACATTTTGTGAAAAAAAATAATAATAATAATTACGTTACGGTCTACACTTTGTATTCGAGGTTAAAATAATATACCACGACAGACATAATTTTCTGGGAACAACGAAACGATTTATAATTATTATTGTTGACACTTCGCCCCGAGAATAGGCTGCAATTTGTTGTTGCGAAACGACCGACAGCGTGTCCCTGACAGTTCCGTTTCGAATTCCGTTTCCTGACCCACGAGTTGTTCGTACAAATATAATATAATGTAATATACATAAATACATACATAATATTGCACTTCACGCTCTCGTCGTTTATTAAAAAAGAAATTCATTTCATTTCATTTTCATAATGCACGCACGCTACTCGTCGGAACATTTGGTGAACACCACTATGCCGCGGCAAAGGCGGTTTTCCCACGTCCGTGAGAGGTATATTATGATAGTTATGCAACTTAAAAGCGTGCAAGACGGTGAAATAGTATTTAATGGTTTTTCCTCAAGTAAAAAATAATTACATGCGGGCGGGGTTATAAGTTTTGTTTGTTTTTTTTTTGCCCAACTAGACTCGTTGAAATCGTTTTAAAATATATTTTATAAATTATTGATATAATACCACTGCTTTACAGATGATAACGTTTTCTTATTAGGCTATTCAAACTAAAAACAAACCAAAAAAAATTACAATAACTTGAACGACTTATTTGTCTCAGAATGATATCAATCGAATGATGAATCAAAGAGAAGTGATTAGACTTGTCCATCGTAAATATATACATATTATATACAATTGTTTGATGACGTTTCGAAATCTACTACGATCCAGTAAACATGGTCTTAATAATAACGATGGAACAAACGTGGTTAATATTTTAAAAGTTAATTAGACAGCTTATACTACACTTGACATTAAATATTCAGCATTGGAAACTTTTCAATTCAACGAGCTTTGAAACTTTCTAAGTTCACTAAAAGCATTTCAAAGTATTTATTTAAACATTTTCAAATTTCCGAAAGTAGTACATTTAAAACTTTTGAAACGTTCATCTTTGAACATGCGTGTTGATCATAAATAAGAAATTTTCATTCAGGATATGCATAAGCGATAAAATTGTGGTAAATTTTAAGTTTCACAAGCCCGATAAAGACACCTGATTTTCGAGCGATGAACATTATCTTAGTTACTATCATGTATATAATTTCATTGTTAAAATGTTATAACTTTGGTAAGCCTCAAGACGTAGGTATGCGACTGGCCAGCAGCGTGATTGTACTGTATCATCACGGGCAAATGCTCGTTAATCAGTGTTTTCAATGTTCTCATTGTTATTCAGTCATATCATGTCATGTCAAGTCTAACTTTCAATGTCACAAATTTCATGAGTTCATATGTTAAAGTTCCATTGTGATGACAATGAAGTATTTCTCATTTAAAATGATGTCTAGCGACAGTCACAGTTCATTCATCGTCGTGAGTACACATACCTTATCATATTTCATCGTCCATCCGCAGCCGTCTTGTAAATACACTTTTTTCATTGATTTTGATGGGGTTAACCAACATAGGTGTAAACTTGTAAGGGAAAGATAAAACGCGGTGGCCCAGTAATTATGCGTCGACGACGTTCGGCACATAGAGTCGTGGGTTCAAACCCGTACCATGACATGATCTTTATTCGCAATGTTACACCTATGACATCCTTGGGCCGTATCAATTTCAATTTCGTTTTGTGACTTGACAACGGGCTGAAGCTATTATATTATTATAACCTTATTATTATTACAAATTATTGGATAAAATTAGGCAAAATATTTATACTATTTAATTTATCATATTGTGCCTACTTGCTCAATTTATTACTATTTTTGATTTCTTTCCGTTAAAAAAAAAAAAAAAAAAGACAATTTATACACACCTAGTTTAATTATATATATTAAAGCTTTTAAGGACCACTTATTTTTCCATATAAGAGCTGAAGGGCAGTGACACCTGGGATAAATACAAACGGTGTAATAATTATTGTCTTGCTTACAAAGTTAATTTGTTTAACATTTTTTTCTGTTCACGGTCGTTAATATCAAAACCATAGAAATCAAACTGTATTTATTTAAATCTATGTTATTTCAAAACCATTAGAAGAAAAAAAGCCAAACGATTCCCATTTTCAGATCGTTATGCTCGTTTACACAGATAACAACACCCATGTGGGCTGTAGTATGTCAAATGCAACTATAATATATCAAGACGTAAAAAATAAGTTCTGAAACAATTCGACAATTTTCCCGTCTCTTGTTTACAGGACACTGAAAACTTGGTGCTCACGAAAATTATATGTTATATATTCGCCTGACCTGTTTGGACCAAATGTTGACATGTGGGGGGTAAATAACCTGTGTATTATAAAGCAAACACTCAAGAAAACTAAGCAAAATGTCAAAATTTGTCAGTCAAGGAATACGGAACCGTGAAATTTAATATTTTGTCCACATATATATTATAAATATTGTAAAAGTTGTCGGAAATAGTAGTTTAAAGTGTGTGTGCATCTGCATAAATTTGGAGGTATAGTGAGAGCCAAAATATCCTCGGTGGTCTCAAACCATTCATAAACGAAAATTGTATCATAATGATTACGTCAATAACATTATTTTCAACATACTATTTTGATTTAAGAAAATTATATTACTATAATTTATAATCGACTGAAAATTAATTCTCATCGTCTAATTATTATCAGTATCGCTTGTTCTGCAGAAAGAAAATGTTTTTTTTTTCGACGTACATAATCTAAAAAACTTATCTATATCAACAATAGGAGATAATCGATGGAACCTCTATAGAAAATTATAGTTATAATATATGTGTAAGAGTTTAATGTCATTTTATGTTTATAAATATTTTTATAATATTAAAATTATTTGAGAAATAGTAAAAGTAGTAGAAAATAAATTGATAACATATATATATATATATATATATATATATATATATATATATATACTCTTATAGTTGATTCTTATTCAAATATACAGACAGAATAAAATATCAGATAATAATATTATTATAAATAATTTTTTAATTTTTTTTTTTTTTCAGAATGGTAAGAAATTCTATACATTTTTGTACAAACCATATATTATATACCTATCTGTATTCCACTTATAAAAAGCTCAGAGTTTTAATGAATATTCGTTGTATGCCGTATTTTAATGGATGATTTTTTTTTTTATGTATTTACGGTTTGTGCAGGCGTGTACGTCAATAGGAGAACAATATCATCTCTGAAAGGATTTAAACTACCAAACACCAGGCTGGTATTAAACTATCAATTTCGTAATAATGGTTAATGAAAAACAGAATTAATGTAAATAAATAAATAATAAAATAATGGAATGATGAATAAAAATATAATGATACTTATACATTAGCATTTTTAAAATATTTTTCTAACAGTGCTATTTTATTTTATTTATAGAGGCAATCAAAATGGCTATCTGAAGAAATATAGACTGATATACCCGAACTTCTTCACTCAAAATTATTTTTCGAGAGGAATGCGACACTTGTTTCAAGTTTAAAAGAACAATACAGCAACATTATTCATTGGTCTCAATATATCACCTATTTTTTTTACACTGTTATTATTTATTTGATGCATTATTGATGATGAGTTCAAAACTTATTGCATCAATGGTTCTTAAAATATGTGCTTAAATTTACCAAAATGCGATTAAAATGTTATTTCAAATTAATAATATCAATTAATGAATAAAAAAAAATAAAACATTTAAAAATCGATTTTTCAAAATTAAAAACAAATGAATAAATAATATTTATGCCCTTGCTTGAACAATTATTTTGTTCTCTGAATTCAAGTACGATATGTGTTAATGAATTTTAGTATTATAATATATTAATATGTAAATAAAAAATCCTTTGTATTTGGCATTATAACGTACATTTACTCTGGTATCCTGTGACAACAGAAATATCGTTTCCATGTAACAAATAGGTAATGTTTTATTTACTTTAAAGTTACGATTTTAATGTTATGTAGATTCAAAACATGGCTTCGATTTAGAATGGAGCAAGGTAGATTAAGTGGATTAGCTGAACGGCGTGTTTATAGCTATGTATTGATATCAACATTGACTACATGTAAATATGTAACAATTTTTCAAAAATGAAAAAGAGAAAAATGTTCTTAAACACTTAATATTGACTATTTATGTAATAAACATTGTATTATTGTTATTTAAGTTATATTATTTATTTTTTATTTACTCCAAATGTATAAGAGATGCAAAGAACAAATTGAACCAGCAGGTTACATAGGTGTATACAACTAACTATACCATTTTAAAATTAAACATGTACATTATGGCTATGTATAATAATAATAATTTTTAAATGAAAGTAAGTATAACCTCTGTGGAATCTTCTATTACATTTTCAAATAAATTGTCTCAGCAAAATTGTTTTCATCAACAATTATAAAAAAAAATAAAATAAAAAGATGAAATATTCCGAATGTCTAAAAATAGTTTAAAAATTAGTAAAATATTTCGAAAGTAAAATTGTTTAAAGAAAATACCAACCTTAATATCTACTAAAAGTTTCAAGTTTCTACAGCTTATACTTTTTGAATCATAACAAATATCTAAGAACATTTGAGAATAAATCGTTATTTTATGCAATTTCGTAAAATTTAAAATTTTAGACGTTCATACAAATTTTTTCCGAAAATCTGTTACCACTTTTTTTAATAGTTATTTAAAGAAAAACTTATGGATAATTTTTGGAGCCTCAGTATAAATACCAAAAACTTTATCAATTTTCAACTACAAAATAACTTGCAAATTATTTCAACTTTGACTTGTTTCGTAAAAATTTAAATTTTAGGCACTTAAAAAAAAAAATTGTGACTAACAATTTTTAATTTTTATGTAATTGCGATAAGTAAAACTTATATTCTCTTATATAGGTTTGGTTAGGTTAGGTTAGGTTAGGTTATACAGCCACTACAACTCTCGAAATCACCCGACTGATAACTTCATGTCGTTTCTTCGCCACCTGCAATACTCAGTCAGATCCACGTTTCCTGTGCAGTGCATGTAATGATTGAAGGTGAATTTAACGCCTAGTTGGCTGAATGGGAATCTGCGACCAATAACCACCGGGAAGAGCAAATGACAGATCTTGCCGCCAGCCTCGGCCTCCATCCCAGCAACATAGGCTACTCGTATAAGCACACTTATCGTTAAAGGAACGCGTTATCTTCGTAAAACTCCTTCTGCCAGCCGTAATAAACGGCTGGAGTGTGCTGGAAAACTTGAAGTCTGACAGCGATCACTTTTACTTATAATTCCGAATCGATTTAGTCCCTGATGCACTTCAAGACACGGAAGGGCCAATCCCACGGGACCGAGAATTTCGAAAACTCATCAAAGCAGTACTTAACCTTCATCTTGAGTCTTTTGGTTGGACCCTTTTAGCAACGGAATCAGGCCGCTTTTTAATTTAAGATTTGTTTTTTATTTTGCTTCAACTCAAAAACTAAACACCGCAAATGCTTGAAATTATTACCAAATGTTACCATTAACGTTGTCTATACACGATTAAGTTTTTAATGTATTTTGACTTATTTACAGACTTAT
This sequence comes from Chaitophorus viminalis, assembly GCA_025469195.1. Classification (NCBI taxonomy): domain Eukaryota; kingdom Metazoa; phylum Arthropoda; class Insecta; order Hemiptera; family Aphididae; genus Chaitophorus; species Chaitophorus viminalis. The sequence continues at coordinate 32,638 of JAIPRK010000375.1, read as the reverse complement.
TTAAAATTTTCAAGTATATATTTTTTTTAATTTAGATAAAAAAATAATATTAAATATAATACTTGTTATAATACCCAAAAGTTCTTGAAAATTTTATACTTATTGATATCAAAAAAATCAAAAACTGTTGTTTACAATTTCTTTTATAAACGTTGAAAGTTCAAATATTTATGAAATTGTATAAAATAACGATTTATTTTCAAACCATTTTAGATTTTTGTTATTAATCAAAAAGTATAAGTCGTAGAAACTTGAAACTTTTACTAGTTGTTTAGTTTGGTATCTTTTTAAACTATTTTTTTTTTTTTCAAAATATTTACCTACTAATTTTTAAGCTATTTATTGGCATTTAAATACTCGATTTTTAATTTTTTTTATATAATTGTTGATAAAAAAATTTCACTGAGACAAAATACTTGAAAAAATAATGGAAGATTCCCCATAAGTTGTTATTATTTGTTATTCAAAAGTTATTGAAATACATAAACACAATTATTTTTTATAAGCGTTTGAATACCAAATATTGACATAATATTACAATTTAAATATATATATATATGTCTATCATTATAAGAACAAAATCTACACTGATATAGATTTATATATTTTATATATACTATATACTATATACTAATATAATTGTTGACACAATCAAAGTAATATAAAACGATGTTATAAAATATAAATATTACAGAACAAATAACAGTACGAGGATTATTGTAAATAACAAATTTTTAGAATGTTTCATCTTAACATTTTGAAATAATACTTAACTAATGTTTATTATTAATGAGCCTAATATATATTGTCTTGGATTTTATGTGGCGCATTGATATAATCATGTAATGATATACCATATCATTAAATAATGATTATTGTTATTACTTATTATAAACCACGGAAGATCACTTATATCAAGGAATATTAATGATGATGCGTATAAGGTTTTTCATAAAATAATTTAATTTATTACATTTTGTTTTAACTCATTATCGCAACAGCCAATCAAAAAGGTGCCATGTAACATAATATTATATTATTATACCACATTTACCATTTGCGTTTGTAAGAATTAGATGATTCAACTTGCTGTTCCATTACTTTCAATGGATGAGGTTCCATAAGGCTGTATACGATATGCTACACGCTATATTACACTTCACTATTATTACATATTACACGATATAATTATTTTTTTTGGTACATAACGTTTTTTGTTCAAAAAAGTATTTATTTTAACTCACTAGACCGCATTGAGCTACATGACTGCATCAAATGCACATATAATATCATAAAAAAAAAAAAATTCACTTCCAAAAAGATACGCGCAACAAACAACCAAGTAAACCTGCGAATACTCGTACAGTCAAAACGTAAGTCGTTTATTGTTAAGACTGAAAAGTTGTTAAATTCTAAGCAAAGTTTTCGCATTTCACAGTGAACATTTATTATGAAAACTTTTGCCGATTTATACTTTATCCAGTCTATATGACATTGGTTTATACGTAAATGTTTCGTTTACGTTCATTTGTGAATGAATAATAATATGTATATTGAGAATTCAAAACTTTTTTGTCCCAATAAACAATACTAATGAAAAATGTGTCCAATTGCTTTCCACTTGTATTTTATATTTTTGTGTACATATAAATTAACCGTGAATTACAAGTATATGAGATGTGATATTAATGTGATATACAACTAGACGTAGGTGATGTAAATTTGTACAACATGAACATTATAAATTATAAATGTTTTTGGAGGAAATATCGAACTAAAACTTTATTTACAGTTTATGAGTGTACGTACTTATTCCCTGTATTTAAACTGGAGATTTGAGGGTGCTTATCTCGACGCACACACTTTTCGAACTTCTTATAACTTTAACTATTTTTAATTACAAAATACTTCTACAGTTAATCGGAAACGGAGAACATGTGTTCTGAAATTAAAACATGACATTATAAAAAAAAAACAATTTTTACACGAAACATTACCGTATTAATGAGCCGAGAAACTATAAAAAATGACATTCATATATTTGACCTAAATTCACGGCATAATGAGTACATTTTCATTTTTCTGGCGTTGAATTATTATACAGTATTTTCTTGAAAAATTTAATGAGGTATAATTTTTTCGCAAACTTAAACTTTAAACAGATAAATTAATACAGTAAGTGCATTGTATTTATCAATTACAGTTATCCCTATATTATATTACGTATGTACGTTTCAAAACGAGCATATCTGTAGTAGAAACGTAGACATTTTGATATCATTTGAAACTTTGTGACGTTTTATTTGTACAAATTATTTTCAACTTATATTCTTTCTTTGAAATAAATTATTTTTATTATAAAATCATTTATTAAAATTTTATTTAATAATTGATCTGCAGTAGAATATTGGCTATTAAAAATTTCTATTAAATTGAAAACTGAATAAAAATCTTGTTTTCACGCATGTAAATAATTTCTATAATATAATAATATCTTAGCATAATTAGTGTTTTAATGCATAATAAAACATTTTGGTGAATGGTTTTCTTTTATATATATATACAATACACATAATATGTATTATATATAATATCTACTGGAGGCGCCTAATATTTGTTTTGTTCCAGCATCATGCACCATGCGGGTTTGACACGTACGCGTGAACGGATCAATGCAAATTGGTCGATTATACGACTTTTTCATAAATATTTATGTATTATATACCAAAAATGTATTTGTCACGTACGAGACCGCGCATCGCCAATAACTCTGAAAAGCATCGTCACAAGCAATGCTTTTGGATGTGGAGTAACGGGTGCGTGACGGATTGATGAAGATAATATTATTATTATTATGGCCTTAGTGACTATGGCCCGGGCTGAAGGGCATTACGATTGTGTCGCACTGCACACAGATGACGTACTTACAGTGTCCGGGCACCCGATCACGGACATAATGCGGTTGTCGTATATTCCGGCCACGTTTCTCCGCTAATTTTCCAATGACTTATCTGCCAGCTTTCGTTTGGCGCTGCTGTGTATAATATGGCTATACACCAAGGACGACGACCAACGGGACGAGTGTAACAAATGGTCCTCTTGTCCGGCTCTGTATGCCGTTACTATGGAACAGACAACGTCACCGCGAAATATCTTCGGTGCTAAATCAACTGGTGACCAAAACAAGAGGGGGGAGGTATTGTTATTCTAAGGAAGCTCGGATAATAATTATATTCCCATGACAGGTTCGGATCGAGCGTGTCATCCTTGAATATAAATATGTTTTTAATCATACAAAACATGGAAGTGATGTGCTGAAAAACGGAACAATATTCCGTTTCAACAGCATTTGATTTTAATTTTTTCCATTTCGATTTTCTTCAAAACATTTTTCCAGTCATATCCCGCGATATTGATCCGCACTAATTTCGTTGCGAAAACAGTATAATCGGTTTGTACGGATACCACGAGCGGCACGGCACGGGCAAACAACAAAATCGTCTGCCAAGATAATGTAATTAATAACACCATTATAATATTATCTATCTAATAATAGAACAGCTCGTACGGAATAATAAACATAGAATGTGTACACAGTGGTGCCCATTGGTTTTCTATGAACCAATACAGTTGTAATTTATTATTGAGCCCCTAAATTTATTTTGGTCTACATTTATATCCATTTGATTTAAATACTTTTTATATTTTTATACAAACATGGCACTACCAATTCTTTAAGTTTCACTCGATCACTCGACGATCTAAAGATCCAAATAATTAGTTATGCATTTTTAGTGTGTTCCAGACCCTAGAGTGGGCCCCTCAAATTTATGTAGGCCCCGAGATCCCCATGATACCAATGCAATTACAGGGCTCGGTACTCTACATGAGTGCCACTGCTTATACATAAACCAACTAACGAGTAGCATACTCACATGCAATAAATTAATCGTCTTTGTAACATTTTGAACGCATGGACAAACTATTGACCGGAACAATGAACGTAATATTATTAACATTATTTGTAATGGATTTTTTTTTCGTATGATAATAATTACTTATTGCGGTAAAAACCAATTCTCGGGCACATTGTTTTTACAATTACAAGAATAAGAGCTTCGTAATTATGTCGGCAGTTGAAAATATTTCGTGGAATGTAAATAAATTCAAATTTTAGGCATATATAAATCACATGAATTACTATATACATGGTACCACTAAATAAATAAATAAATTCATTGCGCAGAAAAGATGTACGAATAACTTACTGTTAATGCTTTTTGTTTTTATAACTTTAAAAGTAAAACAACTAAGAAGTTATAGGATTAAACGAAACTACTTCCATTAATGACTAAATTGTTAATTAACTTAAAGAGTTAACACTGGTATATAGTAGTATTACACTATTACCCCACTCCTTATTTTTTACACGCCTTCTAATAAATGATGTCAGGGTACACTGCCATAAAAGTCATTAATTTACATAATATTCCAGAATCATGGAAGATTAAAAATGTTTAATTTTTTGTGTTAACCATTTTTTCAGATTTTATCTTGAATATTTTTACGTAACAATATCGAATTAACATGTAGTGATGCACTTTGATTGTATATTTGTATCATTTCCTATAATTTAGTTGTTATGCATCATATATTATGCATGATAGTCTGGATATATCTTGATCAGCTTATGCATTGGTCTCACTTTCTCAAATACCGGTTATAACTTTAAAAAATTATTACTAAGCTTATTCACAGATCGATTTTAAATATTACATCATGAATTCATTAGTATTTTGTAGTTGAAATTGAAATATATCAACAAATATTTTATTCACCATAGAATTTTAATTCATATAAATTAGTACATTTTAGATTGTGAACGGAGTGATGGAATCTATTGATTTTACAATAATGTGTGTTTTTTTTTATTTATTTATTTATTTTTTTTTGTGTCTGAGGACACGATTTTTGGTAGTAAAAATGCTTCAATTTTCTTAAATAGCAACTTTTCTGAAAAGAAAATTAATGTAGATGGTACTTGGGCATGTTAAAAATCAAACATTTTTAAATTTTAAAAAATCGAAAAAGAAACGATAAAAAAATTACAAAAAAACGGGAAATTTTACGCAAAATCACGTTTTTACAAAATACATTTTTTTTTCAATGCACTAACTCGAAAACGAAAAACCGCAACAACTTGAAATTTTCACCAATTCTTGGCGTTCTCTATACATGGCAAAGTTTTCAAAGTATTTTGACATATTTTGACTTTTTAAAGACTATTTAAATTTTCGATTTTTGTAAAAAAATTTTTTTTAAACATCTATACAATTTAATTGGCTGGCCGAAAACTCTTGAAAATTAAATACGAGGTTTATAATAAGTTAAACTTATTGTAACTAAAAAATATTAGAGATCGTTTCGCTCGAATTTTTTTTTATAAGCCCATAAATTTGTATAAAATGTGTCAAAATCACGATAGTTTGCAAGTTATTTTGTAGTTGAAAATGCATAAAATGTTTTCTATATATAACTAAGCTTCAAAATTTTAACATTAGGTTATCCATAAGCTACTCTTTATAAACCTATAGCAAAAATTTCTACCGGACTTAAAGGAAAAAATTTTATGACCATTTGAAATTTAAATTTTTACGAAATTGCATAAAATAGCGATTTATTCTCTGACGATTTTAAATATTTTCGATGATTCAAGAAGTAAAAGTCGCAGAAACTTGAAATTTTTACCAGCTGTTAAGATTGGTATTTCCTTTGTGTATTTTTTTTTTTCAAAATATTTTATTCATTTTTAAACTACTTATAGGCATTTTAAATATTTGATTTTTTTATAATCGTTGATAAAAAACATTTGGCTTGTACAAAATACTTGAAAATTTAATAGGAAATTCCATAGAAACTGTTCTTACTGTCATATAAAAATTATTGAAATTCATAAGCACAATTTTTTTTTATAAGCGTATGAAAAGCAAATATTGACATTATATTTCAATTTAAATATAACATACTATATTATAATATCCTATTCTAGACCAACATATCATCTCCGTTCAGAATCGTTATTCGTATACAATGATACCTATCATTGAATTTAAATTTAACAAATCCATTGTAATGACCTATGCTATAAGCGAGGCTCAGTCCACCCCCTACTGTACAGCAGAGCGAGGCCCAGCCGGTTCTTTTTTTATAATTGTTTGCAGTGTTCATTATTTTGCTGTTTCAAAACATATATATAACTATTATGTATTAAGTTAAATAGTATCAAAAATTCATCATTTATGGAACTTTTTTTTTAAGGCAAGAATGCCAAGAATATTATTAAAAGATAAAAGTCTACAAATCTTCTACGCACATATATATATATATTTTGTAACTAATAACTACATTGGAAATGTTTCATAATTCTATGTTAGTGAGAATAGTAAAAGAGCGTATCATAAAAACTACACAATTTATCTACACAGCTGTGTAACTTAGGGATCAACGAATGCATTTATAAGTTTCGTGTTTTGAAATCTTGATGAGAATATTTATAGCTCATTTAAATTGCCAAATATAATTCGTAACTTAAGTCTGTAGCGTACACAGTGCTTTCGATGTTGTAAAACAGGACTCGACAATTAGTAAATTTAAACACGTATTGTATTGTTGAAATCTTCATTAATAATTCGTCAAAATTAGCGAAATTACGTAAACAATATTGAAACAAAATAAAATAAAAAGCAAATTCTCGGGATGAAAGTAATCCTTTTAAATTGAGACACTATGATAAGTTGTAGAACTTTGAAGTATAATATAATGGCTCCATGGTTAATGATGTATTTTTATAAGTGTATAAAAATACATATTTTAGTATTTTAAAACTAAAATTAATATTTTATTTTACGTAGAAAAATTAGGGAATTCTGAAAATGCTATAGAAACTGAGATAGTTATTTTAGTTCCGGTGTTTTGTCGCTTTAAAAATGTAAATTGAAGAACGTTTTTAAAATATGAATAATAAATATTATTCAAAAAATACTATGAACTGTTTTTAAAATACTAATCAAAAATGTATTTAAAATATGAATTAAAAATTATAAACAAAATATTTTAGATTATGTGTTAAATGATGGATATATTGGTCAAATTATAATGTGTTTTTTTTTAAAAAAAACTTTAAGTATCGTCTTCGGCATAAATTGACTGGCATGATGAGTTGTGTGCACATGCATTCTATTCGACTACTATAACTATTATTTTACATAAAAATTGTTGTTAAGAGGATGTGATGCCCGTATGCGTTGTCTCCGTCTTTCTAACGTATAATATGGCAAAAAACTGTTTTTCGCAGGATAGAACCACTCCCTTGGTATTTATAGTAGAATTATCAAAATTCAACAGCGAATTGGGAACAACTTTATCAATGTCGTAGCGTTTTAATTTTTTTATATCATTTACCGATAATTTTTAATAATTAAATGAAAAAAAAAGTTACTAAGTCCTAAGTTACTACAACTGATAACTTTAATTTTATTTATGTTATCCAAATAATAAAAACGCTACGACACAGATAAAGTTGTTCCCTATGCGTTATGGAATTTTGGTTATTCTACTATAAATAACGAGGGAGTGGTTCAATCCCAGAAAAAACAGTTTTTTATTATGTTGTGCATTTGTAAGACGGAGACAACGCATACGGGTATCACGTCCTTTTAAGGAGACCGTTTGTGTTGTGTATTAGACATATCCATGTGTCAAGGTATTAGTGTATAACATGGATGTTCATTCATATTTTTAATTATTTTTCTATTAATTTGTTGTTGAATGATAATAGTAATTTAGAAATACATGATATTTTACAAAATACAGTACATATATAGCAAAAAAAAGATACATTTTATCATTGTATTTGTATTTAGGTCATTTATGTATACATAAAAAAACCAACGATGCTTGTATATTACAGCAAGAAATCCAGGGACTGGTACATTTCGGTGTTTACAGTGATCCCAGTATCGGTTTTGGTTCTTAATTATTTTATTAAAAGATTCTTGTTCAGGTTCCGGTTTGTCAAAAATACAAAATAAGGGTTGAGGTCAGGGTTTTGATAAAACCCAGTGTTATAGGTTTCTAAACGAATTTTTTTTTTTTTAATTTATTCCCTAATATTTTTGATACACCTATTTAAATAATTAGATATAATATTATGCTATCAGAATTATAAGTAATCCGTCATAATTGATAATGCATGATTTATTAATGCTTCAGAATTTTAGAAATAAAAACAAAATAAATAGTATTTGTAACATCAGTATTTTTCATTTTATAATGAGGGTTTAAGTTTAGTTCTGGTTATTTGAAAATCTAGAAATTAGGCCTTAATAGATTCTTTTCAGTTCGGTTCCAATCCCTGAAGAAAATAATCGATTAATCGTAATTTGTGATCTGGTTTTCATGCAGTCAACAATAACAATACAACTTAATCGTTTTTAATAGTAAACTGTTATGTCTGGTATAAGATATGAATCGATATAAGGAAAGACAACATAATCTGTGTACAAGTATCCAGCTGGCATTACAAGAAAACATATCGTATTATAATTAGTTCGCGTATAGTCTACTTGTTATTCGTCATCGGGCCGAACATTGCACATCTAATGTTAGTACTGAGATTCGGTGACATATAGTGTCGTATCTCGTGTTTAGTAGGTCATTAATTCATCACGATGTGTGAACTCGGAGCAACCAGGCGCATCCTAGGTGTGTACCACGGTATGAGGATTATTGTTTAAAACGATTTCATCACGTCCACCGCACTACACCGCGTGCGTGTCGAAACTACTATGGTACCGTAATTTTTTTCCGGAATACGGGTAGACATTGAAATAATTAAAATAATTCTTTCGTCCTTTGCGTATTCACGCGTCGTCGAGACCCACACGCGTACTTGCTCGTCGCCGTGTTCGAGATCGTGACACCGCGGAACGGCGTAACGGCATCGTCCGGGATAACGATTAAACATTATAATATTGTGCACCAGTACACTAAAACTGTCGCAGTCGTCGCAGCACTATATACCATGACACCCGCGTCCGCGAAAACGACCGCGCTCGTGATGCTTGTGATGACCGTCGAAGTGTTTCGGGCGGATAATGGCACCGACGATGACGACTCCTCGAAATGGATACCATTGTGCACGTTGACCAGCGAAGGAAGTTCGCGACACAGCGTGTCCATGCCGTGCGGCGTTCGATTGGAAAGCGAATCGCACGCGATCGTTGGCGACGACGAGAGTTCGGGAAATTATATTCGAGTAGATATCAAAGACGTCCGAGGAGGTAGCGAAACGTGGCACAATAGCGGAAAAATGCAATACTATGGCGAAAAAACGCAAGACGATGACGGAAAAATGCGAGATGATGACCATAAAACACAAGACGATGGCAGAAAAATGCAAGACGATGGTGGAAAATCGCAGGACGATGACGACAAAGGACCGGGTGGAACCTTGACCATAGACGAAGACGGAAATGCGATAAGACAAGGACAAAACGTAGACTCCCACCTCGAGGAAATCACAGGCAGTGAAACCGAAAATCAGTATGAAGTCGAAGTCGTCGACGAATACAGAGAGGATGAAGTCGCTGGCGATGACGACGAAAAGTACAGCGAGGACGATGTCACAGTGGAAGTGGATGACTATGACGTTGGTGGCAATAGCAAACGTGAAGAACAAATTGTACCTATGCCAATAAAGACGGTGATGATCTCGTATCTACAGGACGCCAAAGAACAGCTGTACAGCAATATACGTAAGTATGGTAAAAAATACGTGATGATAGTATACAAGAGGATGGGATAAAGTCTAGAAAGTCGCAAAACAAATACCTGCTGTTATCCTTAAATTTCCTATGATTATATTTACGGAATCATGATTTTCTCGCAATTCCTTTTAATCGTGGTATACGGTAAGATCCGTTAAATAATTTTAATCTTGTAAAATACGTCTACATAATGTAGTTACATTCCAGTATTTCAAGCCTACATGATAGACAACATTAATTTAAACTTGGGTTATAAACTCAAGTATCAAATAATTTATTTGTTTCGTCAACAGACATTTTAACTTTAACATTTGGTCTTATTCTGCTTATTAGTTATCCAAGAAATAGTAAAGTATTTGATTTTCAAATTTTTTTGAACAAAGTAAATATTGAATTTTTAATTTTGAGATTGTTAAGTTTTGCTTTTATTAAAAAAAAATAATAAATAAATAATAACAAAGTATAATTTTAACATAACACGGAAACAACCGATAACTCTTCTTGCTGACTTAAATAAAATTAGAATCGTGGTTTATTATTCTAAGTAAATAAATTGTAATCGTTTTAATAAAAATTAAATGTTCGTAGATGTTACTACTGCGTGACTTCTTCAAAATGGTTTATCTTATAATGTTTGTAGTATATAATGTTAATATCATTATTACGTCTTAATGTGCAAATGAAAGTATGGAAGGAAAAAATCGTTTTATATTTTAATAAAAATAATTATTTAAAAAAAATAAACATAATTTTTTTTATCACTTATTACAACACGAAATATTATATTTACTTCAATAGCAGCATTACTAAAAAAAGAATAATTGATCGTAAATTGTCATACACTATACTACTATAGAGATTTGGTAATTCGACATGAACACTTGGAGTTTATCCAAGTTTATTTAGTAGCTTATTCAAATGCGAAATACTATCACATAAATTCACAACTGTCTCGGTGTGTTTTCTTTCGGAGGTTTAAGCTAATACACTATAAAACATTATGGCAATATTATTATTGCTTGTGTTTTCTCGGATAAAAAATGATAAACATTTCACGGTGGAATTTAAATGTCCTCGATGTATAACAACCGTAATGTGCTTCAAGATTATTTGTTGAACTTACTGCAACAAGCCTTTTTCAATGCAAGGCTTGATCGTCGAAGTGGCCGGGACTCGATGAATCGACGGATATTGAACGCGGAGGGACGGCAAGTGGAGAATAAAAAACAACAGACAATTGCTTCTGCGATCCTGAAACCTACATTCGAGCGTTCAATGATGACCATGTCATTTTTAATGTTCGGGGTATTCGTCATTCAAGTGGTACAGGTAAACTCGTCTACTCACTAAAATATCTTGGTTGTATAATTTTTAGAGCGGGTTTATAATGAAACATTTTCAAAAGTATTAATTTTTATTGAAATATTTTCAATGCGTTGTACTTTCAAATCAGAAAGTTGTACAAAATATTTAGGAAAAAAGATATTTTAATTACATTATGAACTGTTTTGATATTTAATTTTATTATTTCAGGACTTTTAATTTTAACTCTCAAAACCATTAAAATAATAATAAAGTGTTTTATTAAAAATAGAAAATAATTGCACACTTCCATTTTTACAATACACGTTATTTTCTTTTAGAGAATAATGCAAACACTGCAACAATCTAGTGAAATGATGTCCATGGGAAATCCTGCACAAGGTAACCCGCCAACGGCATCGGCAAGCATATTCTGAATTAATATTATGTAAGTACACATACACTAAAATTGAGTTACACATTTTCAACCACGATCTAATACAACATATTGCTGTTCTCTGCCGATAATAAATGTAATTATTTTCCGATTATAATATAGGTGAATTGACAATTGAATGCAAGCAAAGTAGAGTGTCAAAAATCGTTGTTTTCAAATTTAATTTAATTCATCTTATGCAACACGAAACAAAACAAAGCTGATAAAGGAATACATACTAGTGTTATATTTAATAGATACAGTGTTTCTTATGATTTCAATTTTCATTACATTACTATCATCAGAAGACTCAAAGTTTCTACAGCAAGTCTCCTTGAAGCACACCAAGTTCAATGAAAAGATGATTACTGCAGCTATTAAAAGTTTATTACACATAACATTGTTTAAAGTTTAAAATTAATTTTGCGTTTGCGTTAAAAGAATACCATACAATTTTAAATAAATATTTTTTTCATAATCTAAATGTGTTTTTCATAGTAGTTTTTACAATAATGTACGTATACAATACAATAATAATTTACTGAATAATTAAAAATTTAAAAGACAAACTGTTGGTAAAAGTATGAATTATTTACTAGTGCCTACTTTATTTTAATTACTTGCTGTTATTTATTTTTCCACTGTAAACACGTGTAAATCAAATAATAAAATTATAAATTTAGCTTTAAATAATTAACAAAAAAAGAAAAGAAAACTATTGCTATGGTATATTAGTTTTTCTACTTACATTTATTATTATTATTGTAGAAAATAAATAGGACGTCATACAATAAATGAATAAAATATTAAATTATACGATAAATTAATAGTTATACTTATAAATACATAGAATATAATATACAAGTCATTAAAATTAAAAATAACGGACGGAAAAAAATTGTAAATTGTAGTACCAACTGCATAATAATAATATGAAATTTTTTTTCGCGTTAAATATATTAAAATAACCTGTTATTTTAGATTCTGAACGGAGTAATGGAATCTATTGGTTTTACGATGATGTGTGTTTTTTTTTATTTATTTATTTTTTTTTTTTTGTCTGAGGACACGATTTTTGGTAGTAAAAATGCTTCGATTTTCTTAAACAGCAACTTTTCTAAAAGGAAAGTGAATGTAGATGGTAATTGGGCAAGTCAAAAACCCAACTTTTTCAATACTTTTAAAAAAAATCGAAAAAAACGATAAAAAAATTACGAAAAAACGGAAAAATTTACGCAAATTCGCGTTTTTACAAAAAACATTTTTTTAAAATACTCTAACTAAAAAACGAAAAACCACAACTACTTGAAATTTTCACCAAATCTTGTTATTGGCGTTCTCTATACATGGTAATGTTTTCGAAGTATTTTGACATATTTTGACTTATTTATAGACAATAAAAATTTTCGATTTTTGTAAAATTTTTTTTTTAAACATCTATAAAATTTAATTGGATGACCGAAAACTCTTGAAAATTTAATACAAGAAAGGTTATAATAAGTTAAAATTATTGTCACTAAAAAATGTTGGAGATCGTTTCACTCAAATTTTTTTTATAAGCCCATAAAGTTCAAATTTGTATAAAATATGTTAAAATCGCGATAATTTGCAAGTTATTTTGTAGATAAAAATTCATAAAATATATTCTGTTCATACTTAAGGTTCAAAATTATAACACTAGGTTATCTATAAGCTACTCTTCATAAATCTATGAAAAAAATTTCTACCGGACTTAAGAGAAAAAATTTTATGACTGTTTTAAATTTAAATTTTTACGAAATTGCATTATAATTCGATTTAAATATAAAATAGTATATTATTATATACACATTTTAGACAAACATATTAACTCCGTTCTGAATCGTTATTCGTATACAATGATATCTATCATTGCATTCAAATTTAACAAATCTATTGTAATAATGACCTATCCTATAAACGAGGTGCACTCCACCCCCAACTGTACAGCAAAGCGAGGCCCACTCGTTTTTTTTAAATATGTTTTGTTAAAAATCACGATCCTAACCTAACCTGGCAATGCGTTCAATAAAATACTAAAGTGAGCAATTTTTCAAACGAAATTTATTTTAATTGCTTTGTTTATCTTACGATATTATTATCCATAAGTGGTAAACGTCTTGTGGATGAAAACTTATAATATTACTTAAACCTTTAATAGCATTTTTGTCCACAAGTAAAGGTTAATTAGGAGTATACGGTTTACTTAGAAATAATTCGGGATCTCCTTAATTAAAACTCAGAACTATATTATGATCTCTACTATATAACTTTTTCAAGTTTTAATGAATTAAATTTCCTTGAAACATTCTATTTTATTAATCATGTCGCAACTTTACTTCCTTTGGTTGTATACAACTTTGATCACGACCTGATAGTATGTGACATTATTAAAATATTATGTTTGGTATGGAGAATTTATTTCTGATATATACCGTATACGTCTTCGTGTTCCTATACTCGAGTTTCGAAGATTAAATATACGATCTTATATTATTATGGTACTGTATTATATTATAATATAATATGTGTTTGTTCAGGTTTGAGCTTTTGATTACTTTACATTAAATTGATACGTGAATACAATACGTAATTTTGTTTTTAATTATCTATAATATTAAAAGGTTTAAATTTTAGTTTTTACTATTTGAATTCTGAATGAAACGAGAAAATTATTGGTCTTATCAGGATATGTGATTTTTTACTTTTGTCTGTGTACCTACACGATTTTGACCAAATGCTGATAAATAACAAACCTGGTACTTTTGTGATAAATTTTTTTTGAAATTGGTGGAAATACTTTATAATTTCACCTTCACATCAATCCTAATGAATGGTATATTTCTAATAAGTTAAGAAATTCTAATTTCAATTGTATTTATTTGTTTTGCATACTAATGTTGTTCAATGTAGTAAAATTAATAAAATTTCAAAAAGGGTACACCGCAAACACTTGAAATTTTCACCAAATATTTATATTGACGTTTTCTATGAATAGTAAAGTTTTCAAAGTATTTTGACATATTTTGTCTTATTTATAGACAATTAAAATTTTCGATTTTTGTAAGTTTTTTTTTTAAATATCTATAAAATAAAATTTATTTAGCTGTCCGAAAACTCTTAACAATTAAATACAAGGATTATTATAAGTTATACTTATCGTAACAATAAAATATCGAATATCGTTTTACTCAAATTTTTTTGATAAGCCCATAAATTTCAATTTTATATAAAATATGTTAAAATCGCAATAATTTGCAATTTTTTTGTTGTTGAAAATTCATAAAATTTTTTCTATTTATAGTTTATACTTAAGGTTCAAAATTTTAACACTGGATTCATAAGCTACTCTTCAAAAATATATAAAAAAATTTCTACCGGACTTAAAGGAAAAAAGAACGGATGGGCCTCGCTGTACAGTTGGGGTGGAGTGCACCTCGCTTATAGGATAGGTCATTATTACAAAGGATTTGTTAAATTTGAATGCAATGATAGATATCATTGTATACGAATAACGATTCTGAACGAAGTTAATATGTTTGTCTAAAATGTGTATATAATAATATACTATTTTATATTTAAATTGAATTATAATGCAATTTCGTAAAAATTTAAATTTCAAACAGTCATAAAATTTTTTCTTTTAAGTCCGGTAGAATTTTTTTTAAATATTTTTGAAGATTAGCTTATGGACAACCTAGTGTTAAAATTTTGGACCTTAAGTATAAACAGAAAAAATTTTATGAATTTTCAACCACAAAATAATTTGCAAATTATCGTGATTTTGACAAATTTTATGAAACGATCTTCGATATTTTTTAGTGACAATAAGTTAAGCTTATTATAAACCTTGTAATAAATTTTTAAGAGTTTTTGATCAGCCAATTAAATTTATAGATGTTTGAAAAATAAAATTTTACAAAAATCGAAAATTTTAACTGTCTATAAATAAGTCAAAATATGTCAAAATACTTTGAAAACTTAACCATGTAAAGAGAACGCCAATATAAAGATTTGGTGAAAATTTCAAGTAGTTGCAGTTTTTCGTTTTTTAGTTAGAGCATTTTAAAAAAATGTTTTTTGTAAAAACGTGAATTTGCGTAAATTTTTCCGTTTTTTCGTAATTTTTTTATCGTTTTTTTCGATTTTATTAAAAATTATTGAAAAAGTTGGATTTTTGACTTGCCCAAGTACCATCTACTTTCACTTTCCTTTCAGAAAAGTAGCTGTTTTAGAAAATCGAAGCATTTTTACTGCCCCAAAACGTGATGACAGAACAAAAAAAAATAAATAAAAAATAAATAAAAAAAAAAAACACACAACATTGTAAAACCAATAGATTCCATCACTCCGTTCAGAATCTAAACAAAAAAAACTAAAAATAAAACACACATTATTGTAAAATCAATAGATTCCATTACTCCGTTCAGAATCTAAAATTTTATGATTGTTTGAAATTTAAATTTTTACAAAATTGCATAAAATAGTTATTTATTCTCAAATAATTTAAAATATTTGTTATGATTCAAAAAGTATGTTGAATTTTTTACCAGCTTTTAAGATTTATATTTCCTTTATGTCATATATTTTTCAAAATATTATAATGATTTTTAAGCTACTTATAGGCATTTGAAATATTCGATATATTTATAATAATTGTAGATAAAAATAATTTGGTTGATATAAAACACTTAAAAATTTAATAGAAGATTACACATTAATTGTTTTTGCTGTCATTTTAAAAATATTCAAGTCCATAAGCCCAATTATTTTTTATAAGCGTTTGAAAAGCAAATATTGATATCATATTTCAATTTAAATCTCCGTTCAGAATCGTTATTCGTATACAATGATACATTGATACCTATTATTATAGGCATCTGGAGGGGTGGCAAGACGGGGCACTTGCCCCCCCCCTCCCTGGAATGTTATTTCAGCCTGAAATTCATCATTCTTAATTTCTATGATTACTATGGCGAAGTATAGTGCTATTTTAGAACCTGTGACAAATATGTTACAAGGTGTGTCAGTAGATCTATATAAAGTCAGTGAGCATATTAATTCATTATTAATATTGTTCAATAATCATCGAATTGACGCTGATAACATTTTTCAAACATTATTTTACGAAGCGAAATCAATCGCCATTGATTTAGATGTTGTCATTACATGTCCAAGGACGGTAAAAAAACAGTCATTAAGAGCAAACTATGAAACTAAGAGTTGTGAAGATTATTACCGAGTATCAATTTTTATACCATATATTGATTCAATTTTAAAATCTATAAAAGAACGTTTTAAAAAAAAGAAAATGATAATGCATTTTTACTACAATATTTTCACCCCGACATTTTTAAAAATTGGAGAAAAAAATGTATTTTGAGAGCATTGAAAAAATTTTTGATTTCTATAAAATTGATATTTTACAAGCTGAAGCGGTAAGTTTGTAAAATTTTTGGCAAAATAGAGACTGCCAAGATATTGATTTTTTTAAATTGTAATTGTACGTTTTTTCCAAGTATAGCTGTTGCTTTGGAAATATTTTTGTCTTTTCCGGCTACAAGCTGTACAGCAGAACGTTCTTTTAGTTCATTAAGGCGTATTAAAATATGGTTACGAACAACGATAGGTGATGATAGACTGAAATACTGAATGGAATATTAAGTGTTCATAGAGAAAAAGTAAATTCAGATAAAGAAAAATTTATGGAAAATGCACTGACACAATTTGCTAGAGAATGTCCACGGAGATTGAAATTTATATTTAATGAAAAAGAATAATGTATATAATAATACTTAATTGTAATAATAACAAAACATAATAATGTACTAAAATAAAATGTATAAATAAATTGTTATTTTATTTTTTAAAATTAATTTTGCCTCCCCCCCCTAGAAAAATGTCTGGGGACGCCCATGCCTATCATTGCATTCAAATTTAACAAATCCATTGTAATGACCTATCCTATGAAAGAGGTGCACTCCACCCTAAACTGTACAGCAGGCGCCAAATCGAGGCCCATCCAGTTCCTTTTTTTTTTTGCTTAGCCATGGTTTTACACGAAATCGGCGAAGTGTTTTGGTTGAGTGATAAGTACTATTGAATAAATATTTCAATAATAAAATCGTAGGCTCAGTAGTCAGTGGCAAACTACAGCAACTTAATAGAAATATTCCTATAGCCAGCAGACGTGTATTTCAAACTTGGAACGCTGCCCGCGAATTTTTTATCAATTGTTACCAGACGAACTCACGTGCTAAATAACCTGTGATAATAGTGTCACATGTACTATCGTCTATATTATAAGCGTTCGCATTTGGCGGTAATCGCTCGTTCTTCCCTTCAATTACAGTATCTTAATATAAACTACCTATATTTTTAATTTCATAGTTTGTAGTTTTAAACATCACGGACATCAATTCACAACGGTGAAAACTTAGAAGTGACTTAGTTTGTTTTGTACTCTTTTATCAAGTAAACATTATATTTTTAGTATTATCAATTAAACGGTTAGAGAATATACTCATTACTCGTATTACGCGTAGTCATTGTGATATGATTGTACTTGCTACATATTTTGTTTATCAATTAATTTGAAATAAGCAGTTTACTGTTATTGAATTTCGTAAAATCGTAACTTGAAATCAACATGACTTCAGAAGCAGATGATATTTTGACTAAAATCATACAACGAGAAATTCATAGAAGTAAGAATAAAAATTATATTTAATGTTTTACCTTTGAAACTCTAAATTTAAATTAATAAATGCCTATATTTTAAATATTTGATCACTGTTCATAAAATGTTTGCTTATCGTATGATAGATATTTTGGAAAACAGTTATTATTTAAAGATATACCTAGATGTGTCTAATTTGTTACCAATCAATGATCAAGACATTTACCTGAGTTTAAGAACTTATAGAATAGTTACGATTTACCTTTTCTATATTTTACTAAAATTTTTTTACACTGTATCACTGACCACTGTATAGAACTAATTTGAGTTTACGAATTAATCTAATTGGGTTTTTAATATGTAGGAGCTGAGAATGTTACCACTACTTCCAACAATCTTCAAAAGAAAAGAAAAAAGAAATTATTGTAAGTATAAAATTAAATATTTAGATTATTTAGTTTATAAAAGATGATATTTTTTCTGATCAACTATTTAACATCTGATTTCAGTTCTTGTTTATACATTATATGTATAACTAAGCAATCTTAACTTTTTAATTGATTAGAATATTTACTATGTATATAAGTATATTAAAAAGTTCTTCATATGAAAGTTAATTATTTATTATTTTTAGATTGAAAAAAAAAAAGAAAAAAAAAAAAGAAAAAACTGTTGAAGTATGTAGTTGAATCTAAATATTAGTACTCTATTATGATTAACTAGTAATTTTTATGTTTATGCTTAAGGTTAGTTAATTTTATTAGGGCCAATAACATTGAAAATAAATGATATACAGTGTGATTCCTTTTAAAGGTAACACTAAATAATTCTGTCCAGTGACATCGGATTAATATGCTGTTTTCGGGAGAGGATAGGGAATACATAAATACATATTTCTTGATGATTTTTACATTTTTAGATCTTTCCGTGTGCGCATGCGCAATACAACTTGCATTTTTTTAAATGGCAACAGGTGTTTTAAATACCAAATTTGGATAGACCGAATTTTTTTAAGTCGATTTGGTCCTTTTTACCATAGCTCTAAAATCAAAATTGACCAAATGACAACCAGTCAAAATTTCGATTAAAATTATTGAATTTTTCAACTATCATACTAGAATTTTTTGAATAATTATAAAATTTTAAGTATTTTTTTTGTTTCCATAGGTTTGCAGATATTAAATCATTTTAATTTAATTTTGAGGAATTAATTAACCTCAATTAGACGTAAATGTTAGTTCATTTACTAGGTAAGAAACGATTAAAATAATTAACACAATTTTTTTATAATTTTAATCATTTCTATTAAGAAGTTATGAGAAATAAATCATATCAATTTGTTTAATCTTTTCTTGGTAAATGAACTAACATTTACATCTAATTGAGGTTAATTAATTTCTTAAAATTAAATTTAAATGATTTAATAATATCTGCAAACCTACGGAAACAAAAAAAAAAAATACTTAAAATTTCATAATAATTCAAAAAATTCTAGTATGATTGTTGAAAAATTCAATCATTTTAATCGAAATTTTGACTGGTTGCCATTTGGTCAATTTTGATTTTAGAGCTATGGTAAAAAAGATCAAATCGACTTAAAAAATTTGGTCTACCCAAATTTGGTATTCAAAACACATGTTGCCATTTAAAAAAATGCAAGTTGTATTGCGCATGCGCACACGGAAAAATCTAAAAATGTAAAAATCATCAAGAAATGTGTATTTATGTGTTCCCTATCCCCTCCCGAAAACCGCATATTAATCCGATGTCACTGGACAGAATTATTTAGTGTAATACAGTAAACATAATTTATCTATAAACATTAAATTATAAAATATTTTTATACTTCAGTAGTGTGTTTACCACCAATGTTGGAAATACATCTAGTGTTAAGATTGTCCATTTGTATTGGTGGCTTACGTCTGAAATTTCATCATTATCCAAAATCATTAATTAATCTTAAATTACATATATTATATATGCATTTGTATATTGTGTAAATATGTAATATTATTATTATGTATGTTAGAGTTTATAAATAAAATATATCATGATCATTTTGTTTAAAACATTCCAAGAATGTAATTTCCTCAACTACAATAATATATCATATTCATAATATTTATGTCATAGTAATGTTGAAATCTGTAATATAATATTTTAATTATTGGTTTGTAGGCAGTAGCTAAGATAAATACCATTTTACCAAAAAAAGTGAGGAAGCATAAAGAACCAACTATTTATACTGATGTAATTACTAAAAAGACCAAAAGTAAGATATTTTTCAATCATGTTTTATATTTTTATATAATATATTGTAAACATCTTTGAATTAAGCTCTGCATTAAAGTTCCATAATTCATCAAACCATAACTTTTGAAAATAAATTTAATATTATTTAAAATATTATTTTCCAAATTAAATACTATAAAGTTGCAGATGCTACTATTCAGAATGAAGATTTAAATAATCTAGAAAAAAATGAAAATGAAGAATTATTGTACGTATAGCATTATATATTTTTATACTTTATTTATTTAATTATACTTTGTTAATTCTTAAATTAAGATGATTTCAAAATTATTAACATTGATATTTGATAATTGGTATACTACTTATACATTTCTTAAGCGGACACCATTCTCGCATGCGCTATTTCTGTCTTACAAACATACAACAAAACAAATCTGAGTTTAGCAGAACTTATTTGTATAGTTAGCTTAAATATTAGTGCAATCTGATCCATTATTTTAAGCTTAGAGTAAATAACATTATTTGTAAGTTTTTTTAATATATTTTTATTTTTATATGTGTTCTATGATCCTATGATCCTTTTTAAATTGTGATGTGTATTTAATGTAGTCATATTTAATCTCAAAATTTAAATTTCATTGGTTTTACTGAACGCAAATTTGCATGAGGCGGACAACATATGCTGGTTGGGCGTCCTTTTATTGCTGATTTGTAATTACTAATCAAAATGTATCAATATTCAATATACATATATTTTATGATTTAATGATTGATAATTTTTTTTTTTTTTTGATGAATAGGTCGATAAAAAATAACAAAGATATAAAGGTTTGTAACTCAAAGAATAGTTAAGTATTAAATGAATGAAATGTATTAATATTTTTATTATTTTCTAGAAAAAGTCAAAGAATGAAAAATCTTATACTTGTGACCAAGAAAATAAAGGAATATCTAAGGTGTGTTTATAGTTTTTGCTTTTACAATTATTTTATAATTTTATTAACTATCTTGATACCAATTTAAATAATTATATAATTATCAATGTTATATTATTGAATCATTATATTTAGTTTTTATGAAATTTCTCAGGTATATGATACCATTCCATCAAAGAAAATAAAGAAACGAGAACATCAAACTGTTGTGCATACAAATGATACCCATCATAAAAACATTAATATTTGCGAAAAGCCATCCCAATTTTATTCTGTTTTAAATACAACATATACTAAAAATCGTCCAGTGAACAATGGTTTGTAATTATTATATTTAGCCACTATCTCAAAAGTAAATTTAAAGACATCTGTTTTCTTAAGAGGATGTCAGCTCATATTTGGTCATGTTTGTTTATCTGATGTGCAGAAATCAAAACCATGCTACATAGAACATAAATTGTTGCATTTGTGTTATATTTTGCTTAAGCTTATATCATACAATTTAAAGAGAAGAATATTTTAATTGTTTAATATTTATTTTTCTCAGAATATTGACTGACAAAGTTACTACTGTTGAAAATCTACAAACAAAATTCCTGTAACATTGTTGATGTTTTTCAAAAATATAATAAGTATAAATTTCATATGGGTTTAAACTCTAAATCTGACATAAATGCCAAAATATATGTTCCATATAGCATGCTTTGAGACAACCAAATAATATGAGCTGATTCCTCTCATTTATTATTATTTTTGCTCTTGTACGTTCAAACATAAATCTTATAAATATTTTTAATTTTAGATGTTGTTGCTGCCACTATAACTTCTAATAATTCAGAAAATATGGGAATGAATAGTTTATTGTGAGTATGGATAATATAATTAATTATCAGATAGGCTTGTCTTACATTTATAGTGGTTTTCTTTATTCAGAAAAGTATTTATTCTTAAGTATCTAGTTCTTACACTATTTTTGTATTGCAAATAGTTATCACTCAAGTTAAATTAATCAAATCCTAACAGTATTCATTTAATTAATAAATATATTTTTTGAAATAAATAATGGTTAATTAACTGTATGTTTTTATTTGTATACATAAATGTTTTCAATGCATCTTATTATTTTAATGACTTTATGATTCTTTCAAATATTGGAAATCATATCTAAAAAGGTTACTACTTGAATTTAATTAATTAATTATATGCAGTTAACAGATATAATCAATGAACGAATAAGAATATATCAGGGAGTATATAGATAAATATATGCTGATTGAATTGTCAACTTTTTAAGGAAAGTTGAATAATGAAAAACATTAAACATTTCAAATATCCATAATAATTAGTTTTGAATAATGAATTGCTGGGGTCTTTAGCTTTTACTTAATTGTTTTGCTAACCTTTAATTTTAGTTGTTGATAAAGCTTACTTTTATATTGTATTATTAACAGTATCAAATATTTGTAGGATAAAAAAGAAAAAGAAGATGAAGAAGAAGAAGAAAAAGAAAAATATTGGAAAAAAATGTTTTGAAGTGAATGAATATGATACCAAAATAAATGTTGTAAATAATGGTATGTTTATATGCTCAGTACTTAATTTTGTTTATTCAATTGTCTATAATAGTTAAAAAATTATATTTTTTAAGTATTTTTGGATTATGTTAAGGTATTATTTGCATATAAACTTTATTGTAATAAATAATTCTATATTTTCTATAATCTATATTTTGAAATTGCAGATATTGCTGCTACAACTTTAACTTCTAATAATACAGAAAGCATTGAATTCAATAGTGTACTGTGAGTATAAATAATATAATTAATTATCAGATCATTTGGTTTATTATTTATAGTTATTTTTTCCTAAAAATATTAGTTTAAAATTAATCTGGGCCATCACTTTATTTAATATATATTTCCCCTAAGGCTCTAAAATAAGTTATATGGGTACATAAAATATACATACTCACTAAAAAATAGTATATCATTTTTGAAAATCATAAATATTCAAATATTGAAAGTATTCTATGTTCAACAAAAAAAATATATAATACTTTGATATTTGAATTAATATACTATAGATACCATAAAACTGTTTTTTTCATTTTAATTTAACCAAATAAGAAAATGGATGAATGAAAAACAATTTTTATTTTATTTTTTTTTTGTTTTAGACTAAGAACACTAGTAAAGAAATTGAAAAAGAAAAAGAAAGAAAAAATTAAGGTTTGTATTTATTCTTATAATTTTTTTTCCATGTGAACTAATTATTTATTAATTTGTTTTTGTATAATTATAGAACAATATTATTAAACTAAGTTAAAAGCGTGTTTCATGTATTATATTTTCTGTGATCTGTATGTACTATGATCGTTGTCTAATATTTCCAGGACCATAATAAATATTTATATTTTATTGAATATTTATCATCTTGTTTGGTTATTAATAAATTTTTATTTTTATTTAGGTGGCTGGTGTATTAGGTATAATGTCACCTAAGAAATCAAAAAAACATAAACAACTATCTTCATGTGATCTTTATAATAATAAAGGTTTAGAAAATGATATTTCTGCTGTTCTTACAGATGAGAACAGTATTGATAAAATTTACAAATGCGATGTGTGCAAAATGACTTTTACATTTCTTTCTACATTGAAAAAACATAAAGTTAAAAGACATATTGTGGACAAGGGTATATATTTTAAATGTGAATAGGTTTTTGTGAGTTTTTTACATTTTAATTGTTGATTAGTACACTAAATATGATTAAGTTTGTCAAACATATTCAATTGTAGTACTGTAATTAACATAAAATACCTGGTGTATCGAAATTTACAGATCTGATACTTATCAATATTCTTCAATCATTCCTAAAAATATTTTTAAATTCTTATGTTTAATACTTAAGGTCTATTTTTTTTAAAAAATCCCATTTCTAAGTAGACTTTATTTAATACTGATTTTTTATGATGTAATATATTTAGAACTAGGTTCATAAGTATAATTCATGAGATATATTACAGCATAACATGAACAATTTTAGTATGATTTACCATTTATTCTTTTCTCAAATTCAGTATTTATTTGATTCAATAAATTCTGATCTTGTTTTTAGCCTGATTTAGAAACAATTGATTATATTTTGACAGATTTCAGAATATTTTATGAATTGCTATAAACAATCATGTATAACTCATATGTTTAAATATATAATCTTTAGTTTTTATTCAATGACTGAATTATTATTAATTAATTTTCTAAAACTGTATTTTATTTAGCTTTATTTTATTATGTTAATTAAATAAAATATATTTTGATCTTTTAGATACTGTTGCGCCATTTGATTCTTCAAAATGTTCAAACGACAACAAAATGCATAAATCGTAAGTTTTTAAAATTCTTTAATTTCAATTCACTCGTTTTCTATTTATTATATAAATTATTTTATTTGTTATCCATTGAACTTACTTTAAATCACTGAATGTTATTGACAAAAATGTAATGTCTTAGTTATTTATTTAAAACTTTGTTATTATATATTATTTTTTTTTATAGGCTGAAGAAGATACTTAAAGAACCGAAAAATTTACAGGAAAAAGCTAAAAAGGTTTGTTTATTTTGTTAGTATAACATAAATGTTTTTACAGTCATGACCTTTTACTATATTTTTCTAATTTATACTTGATTATGAACATTTTTATTTTATTTTCTTATTATTCAATTAATTTCAAATAGTTGTGGTTAATTAAATTTAATATAATTAAAAATTATTAATTAGTTTCATAATTATTAATTTTTTTTTTCAATAGGTATATGTACAAATTAATTAAATATTTAAATTAAATTGCATATTTCCCAAGTTTGCCTCTTTTGTTATTCAAGGTTTTTGATTTTTTTTTTTTTTTTAATAAAAAATTGTCATTTACCTCTTTTATTGGAAATGAATTAGATTTTCATATGGATTACTTAAAATAATATGGTTTTATATTATTTTTTATGATTGCTTTCTTTTTTACCTTAATTTTATGAATTGAATTAAATTAAAATGTGCACCTATTGTAAATTTATTATACACAAAGTTTAAAATAAAATACTTAAATAAAAAAACTTAAGCATTCCAAATTAGATATCATTACAGTTCACTGTAAAAAATCAAAATTTATATTTCAGAAATTATTATGAAGATATTAATCATGTAATGACACTTACAGTATATAAAGTAGATATATGAGAATAGATAAATTATAATTATTCTTTAATAACCAATTATGATTTTAAACTACCTTTATATTTAAAAATTATCAATACAAGACTATTTTTAATTTGTTTTTATACAAAATTATCAATAAGTACATGATATACAATATTATGTTTATATGAAAGAACAGTTATCATTCATATATTCTGATATACCTAAATTATTATAATTATATATTAACATAAAAAAAACATATTGCTATTTAATGTTAGAATTGATGAAAGTAAATTTATTTTATTTTGTTTTGTACAAATTATCCATTAAATCAGCTATGACATATTTTTACTATTTTATACGATTGAGGCATTACTATTACAAACTAGGTATGCTGTACATTACATTTTCTTCTATTGTATTTTATTTGTTAACTTTTCTGGCAAATAATTGAAATATTACTACCAATCTTATTAATTATCATGATTTTTACAAAGAGTACTTATAAATTTTCTAATGCAATGTTTAAAAAATGTTGTAGAAGGATATTTTGTTAAATGCATCACCTAAAAAAATGAAAAAAATTAATCAGCGATCTATGTGCAACCAAAGTTCTGAAAATGATGTTACTGTTCACCATGTGGATAATATGCTCATCACCAAATGTCATAAATGCAAGGTCTGCTGTAAGTCTTTTGAATGCGCAGATGCCTTGAATGATCATAGGAAAAAAGTGCACATTAAAATTAAAAGTATGTACTCTTGAAGATTTTCTTTAAATTTACCTAGTTCCAGTATATTGTTCAATGAGCTTATTTAAATATATCTACTCTTTTATAAAATCACTTCAACCTATTCAACACTTCTATCAAATCAAGTATTAATTTTTAATAACCTATTGATTTTACTTAGTTCTGTGTTTATTTACATTTATATCTAAGCAATTAAAGTATATTTTCATTTTCAGAAACTGTTGTTCATACTAATACTTCAATAAATGCAGAAGATGACAAAGAAATTACATTATTGTAAGTGTATAAATGTGTATTGAATAATTTGGTTTTTTATGGCTGATCATTTAATGATATGACATGAAAAATATTTTTCGGTAATATTCCTTTATAGCAGTGTCTTATTATCTGTATCAGTGGTGCTGTAGTCAATATCCATGTATGGCGGTCACTATTTATACATAATATGATAAAATATATTATATTTTTAGCTATACCATTGATTATTGAATGTACTATGTAATAAACAGTTATTATACATATTTAGTATAAAAAGTAAAAAAAAAATTAAATATTATGTGTTTATTACTAAGAAAATTAATTTACCTTATTATTTTGTTTTCAGAAGTATCTAGTATAAGTCTACTAAAAAATATTCTTTGAAAAAAAATTAGGTCGATAATTTAGAATTCTTACTATCGTAATAAGTCATTACTAATAAGTAATAATTAATAGGTATACCATATACCTAGGGAATAAATTGTTTATAACAAGTAGACAATTTCTAAATTTTCTGTTTATTGGTGGGGGTGGGTAGGTGATTATTGACTCTCCATACATTTAATTATAGGCTTCAGCCCTACTGATCCCTATAATAATTTTGAAATATCCTAAATATGCCCCATCCAATTGGAATTTTTCAATTTTAACTTGCACTTTTCTCAAATTGACCTATTAATTATATTTTTAAAAACTTTAAATTGTATATAATTTATTTATTATTTTAATTATCGGATTTATTATTTATTCATTTTTTTATGTGCAGGTTGGAAAAAATGTCAAATAAAATATATAAGAAAAAAGAAAAGAATAAGGTTTGAAAATTATTTTTAAATAACAACAATTTATTTAATACTAAATTTATTTTAATACTTAGGAACAGAATGAATATGCATCAACAATTGTTAAAGATAAATATCAAGAAGAATGTAATGTAAGTAAACAATTATTTTTTATTTTTAATGATTAATTTTGTTATTGACATTCTACTTTCTATGATACAATTAATGAAATGGGATTTATAACCTTTTGATTATAACTTTTTAGTCGGTTGTGATCACTCACGATTAAAGATATCTTAAATCATGGTTGTGATTTTATAATTTTAAGCTAGAATACATACTATACTTAGAGTTCTTATTTGTGTAGTATATGTGTAATGTTGTTTAAATCAAGTAATGGAAAACATCATTCAAAATTCATGAAGGACACGAATTCTTTTCTGATTTTCCCCGATTCAAATTTAGTTAAACACTGTCTACTAATCCAATATCTTGTACTTGCACAATTTGTATGTTATAAAGAAATTATTATAAAACCATGATTCTGATATTAAAGGCAATCTTATTGTTTTAAACTAAAAACAATTTTTTACATATTGAAGTTATTTGTTACAAATTCATCGAATAAGTTACACTAAACTTGGTACCCAGCAGTATTTTAACACGTTCACGGCCACCCTATTATTTGAAAAGTCGTATGAAAAAACCACAACCTAAAATAAAAAAAAATTGTTACCAAATTACTTTTAAGTATAAATTGTGGTGATATGTTACACATTTGTGCATTTTGAAGTATTTTTGAAGTTTTTCAAGTTATGTCAACTATAGTTGACATGGTTTTTTTTTTCGAACAGACAGACATTAAAAAACCAAATGTCAACTATAGTTGATATAATTTTCATCAATCATCAAATAAATCATAGCAAAAACAGTCAAACCTCCCCTAATGGACACCTCCAAATACCGGCCACTTCATCTATATAGGTGATATTTTTTCGGAAACAATATACAAATTTCTAAAAACTGATCCCTCTAAGGCCTAAATAGCTATGAATAATACTGCTACAAATAGCGAACAAAATATCAACAACCAAGTGTGCCCAGTATTTAGAGGTTTCAGTGTAAATAAATTAATAATCTCATCAAATTATGTAACGAAAATATGAAAACATATGCAAAAATCATACATGCAGTGGCACCCTTAAAAAAGAAAAATAGTATACCTACAATAAACACTGTTAATATCCCTATCCAGTTTTCAGATTTTAAAACCAAGTACACCAATCGATGCACAGAAAAGTGTTTAAAAAAATCATGTTATCATAATATTTATTAGAATAAACCAGAATCAAATAACTATGTATTTAAATGACTGGGCACCATGTCAACTATACTTGACATGGGTTTATCTGAGAACCCTATGTCAACTATAGTTGACACATGGCCGTAAACGTGTTAATAATCATGTTATAATTTTAAAAAGATATTGATGTATGTATTGATTATTCTTAGGTATTTGAAATTGCTGTCTTTATTTTTTTAGTTGATTATTTGATAAACCAAAATTTGTTTGACAATTAATCTAGAAAAAAGATGTCTGATTTTGCCATACATTGTTTATATTTGTGTAGCATACCATGATAGATCTGTCTTGAAATTCTGAGTGAAACAAGGAATGTATATTATGGTTTTTTCATGACATTGTTTTGGATTTTTATTTTTTATTTTTCTTATCCGTATGACTACACACGATATTGTTCAGAAGGATTGTTTGTACCATCAGAATCATGTGAGGTTTTTTATTGGTTGTGATTTCTTGTTTGGTCTTAAATTCTAGATAAGGCATTTGTTTTCGATAAATTATCAAAAATTATCGTAAAAATGCAAAACACTTAACTGTGGTCGAGATTTGAATCCTGTACCGCCTAGTAAAGAACATAAATTTATATCTTATAGATATTTCTTGATTATCGGTGAATAAAACGACTCCTTATTTTTTTTTTCTACTCACTGGAAACTGGAATACTTTTTAAAGTGATCTAACATACACATACCAAAGAGTACCTTAAACCTTATAAGTTAAAGTATAAAAGTAAAACCTTGTATATAATGTAAAGAATAAGATTATAGATAAGTTGATTAGCTCCACATATATGATATCGTATATGTGAAAACTAGTCAAGTCAAATCTTGAGCTTTAATTTATTAAGATTCAATTCATCCTAAGTTAACTGCATTATGTAAATAATTTGACTGTTAAGTTACATTTTTTAATAGCAAACATTGTTGTACTTGGCAACAAAAAACAAGAAATTGTGGTTTCCACATATTTTAGAATTGTGTATGTTCTAATGAATAAATTTCAGGACTATCTACTGAACTTGATACCCATTTGACATTTACATCCCAATTATTTTGTCTGCAAAACCAACAATCCCGCATATTTTTAATACTGAACTTAGCTTCCATTTTCTCATTTATGTTTCTGATGGGATAGCATTGTTTTCTATAATATAAATAAATTATTATTTTTCATCATTCTGAAGTGATCTATAGATTTTTGTTTCTGCATTTAAGCTGTATAGTGTATAGTTGTCTATTTTGAGCTATTTTCTAAATTTTCCTGGCTGTTAGAAATTTAATATTTACACAGTTTAAATAGGTAATATTCTTGCATTGATCTACATTGACATTACTATTTTTTTTTTTACTTTTATTAAATAAGCTGTATATGACGTATATATATAATATATTTTATTTATGAAAATTTAACTAAAACATTATATTTATTATAAAATTAATTTTGCATACACTAATATAATTTTCTGCGTATACCTCTGGCCATCGATTGCTTGGAATTTGTTCTCAGATTTTTATTTTTGTATACACACCGTTACCCAACTGCATCCTATACTTCTACTATATAGATATATAGATCACCTAAAAGTGGTTTAGATTTTTGATTTATATGTCAAACAGTCAATAATAAGTGTCTATTTTTAGACATTAAATCGTAAAAACTAATAACCGTTTGAGTTGTATTTCTGAAATGTGAAGGTATATATTTTTTATAGAAATAATCTAAGAGGTTTTAATAAACAAACCAAATTCCATGTGCTTATGTTAAACAGATGTTGAGTTATTAAGGGTTTAACAGTGGCTCCAAATGATTAGTGTAATATAACACACCACTTCTGCGTCGCCAGTTTTTTACTTGAATTTGACGTGTCACGCGCTGCCGCGTATCTTATTCATATATTCATATAAAAGAAATGACCAAACATAAAAATGTATGTATTTTCATATGTGGCAATTCCAGCAAGTACAATTCATTCAAATGAATTAGTATATAAACAGCAAATCGCTTTTACTGTCAAATTGAATATAATAAAACACTATACATATCGTATACTGGTGAAAGACCTTACAAGTGCGGTGTTTGTGGTAGATCATTTTCACATAAATCGACATTGATAACACATTACAGAACGTATATTGGTGAAAAACCTTTTGCATGCGATATTTATGGTGGATCATTTTTAGATTATTCGAATTTTACATCACATTACAGGATGCATACTGATGAAAACCCTTATGCGTGTGGTTTGTGCGAAATATCGTATAAAACAAGTAGTGGCCAGAAAGATCATTTAAGTAGGAAACACAAATTTTGCTCATGAAATCAGATTAATTTAAATTACATAGAACACTTCATATGGATCGTACACTTTGTGCCTTAACAATTTTACATAATATTTGTTGTACCGTTGTACGTAATATAAAATATGGAATGCAAAAGAGAAGAGAAAGATAACTATGCTAAGAGTTATTAATTTTTGTTATCTTAATTATTTATTAACAGACTAAATGGAAAGTGTTATTACCATATAGATGCAATGTACCCATGGGCAATCGATGTTAAGATTATTCAAGATTATTTAAATCGAAATTATATTTTTTCATTCTGATAAGAAATAGTAGTTAGTGCTCATCAGATTGGTTATCCTTGAAATTTGACTGTTTTTCTGAATTGTGAAATATTGATTGTGAAAATGTAATGAATTGTAGGGACTTGAATTTTACAGTATGTAGATCTAATGTTGGGTATTTTATACTTAATGTTCTGTTTGCTGCAAAGTCTATAACGTAAATTTAATATGCATTACAATTATTATACAATTTTAATAACCCAAAATATGGTGGTAACTGATGATCAATGATTTGATTGATAATTAGGTTGTGCTATTATATTATTTTATATGTAAGTATGTAAAATTGGATGTATTATTTGAATACTCATTTTCACGGATGAGTGATTTGACGGCACAGTATAGATACAAAATGCATTCTAGTGACATTATCATTTTCATATCATGAAATGGAAAATGTTATATACGATCGAGCAGAAGAATTAATCCAACTATTAAAATAATGGAAAATTTTTGATAAACAGTTATGTTTTGTTTGGTCTGAAGTTCTAATTGAGGCATCCATTTTCCAATTAATTACACCAAAAACAGTGATAAAATTGCAATATTCAATTCGCTGATCTTAATTAGCATGCTTGGCAAATTCATAAATGGCTTTTATCTTTCTTCGTGCAACCTGAGTACCTCTATAGTTCATTGTAATTTATATTTTATTTTCATAGATGGCGATTTCCGTAAATAAAACTCATCCAAAAAACATTACCAAACGTAAACAACTAGACGATTCTGTTGTCAAATCGGATTTGATAAACCTTACAGAACTGATGTAAAAAGTTATGCGTGCAATGTTTGCAATAAATCATTTTCACATCAATCGGCGTTTATAAGGCATAACCGAATGCATACTGGTGAAAAACCTTATGCCTGTGACATTTGTGGTCAGTCATTTTCCCAACAATCGACATTGATGACACATTGTAGAACGCATACTGGTGAAAAACCTTTCGCGTGCGATGTTTGCGGTGGATCATTTACAACGAAAAGCAATTTGACTGTACACTATAAAATACACACAGGAGATGAACCTTAAGCCTCGATTACACTGAGCGATTTTACACGCTGCGTGTCGGCGATTAAAGTCGCGCACGTATGAGCGTGTAGCGACTTGTTCGATTACATTGAGCGATTAAATTCGCTCGTTCGCTAGTCGCGCACACGCATTCATGTGATATACACGTGACAAGAAGTTGTCATTGATATAAATAATTCATT